>JARHVA010005857.1:495000-615000 GCA_037957365.1 Torreya grandis
CTCCTTTCTCCTTTTCTTTGTACCCTTGTGTGTGTGTCTCCCTATTTCTCCCCCTGTAAAAATTCTTAAAGGCTTTATTTATAAATTTAACTCTCCTTATAAATTATGTTCCCTACCCTTGCATGTCAAATCTCCATTGATTTTACCCCCATTCATGCCAAGTTAACTCAAATTATAAATTCAATAACTAGAGTTAAACTTTTATTCATGTCTTAGTCAACCCAACTTTTGATTTCTTTAATCATTATAAAAAACATGTCATTTTAAATGACTACGCCCTTTTTCCTTATTTTTTTAATTGTAAGCTTAAGTTGACTCTATAAACAATAATATCTATTTTCCAAATTTTCAAGTAAATTTTATGCATGCATATTCAAGATTATATTATCTCTTCTTTAGAATATTTAAATAATTCTAATTTCATGTAAATATTAATTATTAGGATAATTACCTATTTATCTAATAGCTATTTAGTCATTAATTACTTTTATTTACAAGATAATCATATCTAAAATAATACCTTTTTAGTAATTAATAATTATTTTATTAATTTAAATTTAAAAACCATATAAATTAGAAAAGAGATCTAATGCATACTAAATTAATTCCACACACAATATAATCACAAGCAATACAAACTAACTTTTTATGCAAATATCATTTAAAATCTACTCTGTGTGTGTGCAAGGTAACTAGCATTTTCCACTAATATTCTCTTAATTGCTCTATCTAGTTGATCCATTGTGATGATGCTCTCCCTTTTCAATCTCTATGGGTAGGACCTATCTTGCATCCACCTCACAATAAGTACATAGTTAGTCTGAGTCATCATAAATATTACTGATGATGCAAAAACTAACAAACACATATGTACAATATACATAATAATAACATATAATTGTCATGACATCTATTCTAATCTACAATATTACTATCCCATTATAGTATATGTCATAAAACTCAAAATCAAAGTAATAGTAATCAAATTTTAACCCTACTAATCAATGGATTAAAGGTTATTAATTATAAGGTAAAATTAGGATGTGACATCCTCTCTCCTTAAAATTGGTCATCACCTCAATGAATCTTATTCAAACAAAATTTTTGATTAACAAATAGAGTTTAATAGCATAAAAACTTAGTATCAAGTATCAAATCATGTTAACAAATGTAAAATTTTACCTAAATAACTCATACTAGTTCTCTTAATTAGCACTAATTTTAGAGAATTGGTCCCACAAGACCCTACTCTGTGACATTTCCTATTATGCAAAAAAGTTTCATGAAAAGTCACTTTATGTTGATTAGTTCCATCATAACCACCCTGGGGTCTAGAATCTCAAAAGGTCTAATAATAACTAGATAAAAGTTTCACTGCTAACTCAATAACACATGAGATCACCATAAAAGTCAAAAAAAATGATCTTATGATTGAATTTAACAAGTTTCACCTATCAAATCTTAGATTTGACAAGTTTATATATTAGATCCCACTAAGTCACGATTGAGTTAATGTGAGGCTAAGTAGGATACCCTCTTATTTCTTAAAACTAATGTTCATATTTCACCAATCATCCCTTAGGTCTCCATGATTAGATGATCTTTAAAAGGTGCACAAGTTTCACAAATCTATTCTAATAGATCATAAAAAGCAATACTATATGCTAAAATATTCCATATGTACTATCATACACACAAGAGAAATAATACAATCATTGAGAGATTGAATTAAGTTGATACTAATCAATCAAAACTAGTATCCTATCCTACAACTTAACATGTAGTCATATTCATAGTAAAAAGGAAATAATCCCATAACATACAAAGGTTAAGGATCATAGTGTCCCTACAACCTTAAAAGTGAGACAATGTCTCCTTGCTTGCATGACTATCACACAATAGTTTAAAATTTTATATCAACCCTTTAGACTAAAAGATGTTATGTACATATTATTCTTCAAAATAACATGCTTTAAAAAGAGAATAATATCAGTCTAAATAAAGATATACAATAATATATAACTATAAACATTAGAATTTATATAAATTCAATATTAGCCACTCCTGATGGTTAAGTTCATAAGTTAGATAAAATAGTGACTCTAAAAAGTCATACATATAAAGTAGATAACTAACATCTCATAAACCAAAACTTCCTACATACCCTCATATGGTAGAAGGAAACATCACAATCCATGTTGCCAATTACTATTCACTTACCAAACTTGTAAGTGTAGTATGATCACCTACTTTCACAAATGGAAATAAAATATGAACCATAAGGATGCATTAATCCATTCACTCCTACAACTATTCCCAACAATAAGTATTAAACACTATCCCATGAACTCAAGGGGATAAAAAAACAATTCAGAAGTAAGTTTTTGCCTAAGAAACTCTAAATCAACATCCTAAAAAATATGAATCCTTTTAGTAACTTAAATTGATGTAAGAAGAGATTGAAAACTTAACAACTCACCTCAAATGTAACTAAGAAATTCAACACTTCTTCTCAAGTCTAAATAATACAAGGATGTTAATCTACATAATAAACTCCTAATGCAAAGGAAATCACAATCATGACATATAGATTCAATGATAAGAAAGTTACCACTGCACTAAATAGTGCCAAACTAGAATGGTCTTATAGGATTCTCATTCTTAGGATTTGTGTGTCTAAGACATAACTAAGCATAATTACTGTTGGCCAAGTTTGGACTACATACAAATATTTTTCCTGAATGGATGATCTGAACAAAATTCTAGATGGAATGAGTGGTCCAAAGATCACATGTATCTTGAAAAGATTTTGAAACACTTTAAGTAAACTTAAAATGTAGTTTGTCAAATTTTGATGAAGTAGATTATTATGGTGATCATGACCTTCATGGACATGAAGCAGGTTTCACAGGTCTCAAAAACTCATTTTGAGCCTACAAAGTTCTTGCACAAGTATAGAAGAGCCAGACCATCATTAGCACATCATACAAAAATAAATAAACTAGTATGATTGCACATTTAATAAATTCACTTGGGGAGCCTCTTAGGCCAAAATATTGCATGAACATGATTCATTTAGTGTCAATATCATCATTTACAAATTTCATATCTTGATGTTTTTTTCTATCTCAAGATATAAAGCTTTAAATTTAGACTTGTAGAGTGAAACGTGCATGTAGACATCAAGTTAAAGTTATGGAAAATATCTATTTAAATTAAAATGTTCCAAGAATTAATGCATAAATGACAAGTATCCAAATCTTAGAAGTTAAGATCAAATCTAATGGTCTACATTAACTGACAAGGATAGTGGCTCCCAAAGATCCAATGACACACATTTGATCATGCATCGAAGATCAATGATAAGCATCAAGTCGAAAGGTTAGTGTAACCTAATATTAAATATGGAGATGACAAGTGGCAAGATATCAAGTTTTAGAATAAATATCTAATGGTGTATATTGACTGACAAGGCTAGTGAGAATAAATAGATCAATGGTGCATGATCCATCATACCAAAGTAGATCAATGGCAAGAAAAAAGTCAATAATTTAGTAGATCTTGAAGACAAATGAGAATTTTCCAAGTTTCATGATCATATTAATCATCAAGTAAATCAATGGTACACATTTGATTTATGCAAAGGGAGATCTATGGTGCACATGAGGTTAAAGAGTGAAAGATTTGATAGCAGGATCCTAAAAATGAATGAAGAGTTACTAGTTGGCATAATTTGAGAAGGCTCAGATCAAGATCAATGGCCACTATCAAAAGTCAAAGACATGAGACTTTAAGTAGAGGTTAAACATGTGACCCAATTAAAACCATAGTAATGTTTCAAAATGTGTGTGTCACCAGTAGAGCTCAGTTGAGCATCTTCAAGCATAAAATGTAGTCATACAGTTAGTATGGTTAATGATGAAGTTCCATCACCATTAAAGCATAGTCTCAACCTTTGGTTTGAATATTTAGAACTTACAAGGCCCATTTTCTAGGGTCACATTATTGTTTTATTACTATGATAATTGCTCTTTAAAGAATATATGTGCAAATAATGAGTCCTTAACTTTTACAAGGTTCAAAGGTAGACTAGATTTGTTTAAACCTAATATAATTTAAGACAAGACTATATAGCCTATAGGTTTTTGATATTATAGCTATATGAAAACCAATAAATGATATTGGTTTTCATCTATAGTAAACCTATGATCAGGTTTGAAATGGGGTAGATATTTATGATTAAGGATAAATGTCTCATCTATCAACATAGTCATTTCTTTGACAAATAGGTACCTACCACCACTCAAAGCAGACATAGCATGACTCTATCAAATTCAAGATATGAGGATTTTTTCCTCATAAACAAGTTAGGTGGGATACGGTGTATAATTCCAAGAGAAGGATTTGGGGATTGGAAATTATAGTTAGAGAATTTAATAGATTTTTAGGGTTTGGAAGGTTTTCCTTCATAAACAAGATTATGACTCGCCACCTTTGATAAAATTTTGTCCTCTAGTGTATTTCTCAATAAATAAAATGGTTCAAAAGATATTGGAAAAAATATATGCTATCTTGTCTATGATGTATTAGCTCTAATTTGATCAAAATTTGGTGGAGCATTCATTGAAAGGTGGTGGCAACTCATTGATTATTCTTGGTTAATGTGTTCCCTCTTCTCTCTTCTCCATTTCCCTATATTATCCATTATTTTTCATTTGTAAGGAGGATAATGTTTGTGAATATCAGGGGAATCTTTGAGATATTATAATATATTATCCTCTTGATTAGACTAAACCCTATCAAACATTTGTAAGAACTGCCTCTTGATGCAGTAAAAGACTATCTTTACTTATCTCTTGCCTTGAATCTATGTTGAGTGAGTTGTGCATGATGGCCATGTGAAGAAGATTCTTCCATATCCATTTTACTCCTTTCTAACCTCATTTAGGGTATTTTCAATTTGTTTTCAAGTCTAGATTAGTGTTCTACCTTAACCTAGTCCATGAAACACTTATGCACTGAGCTAGATTATGAGGTTGTGTGAGCTAGCACTATCTTCTATAGATCTAGTGTGGGTTAAATATTATGGAAGTTTCCCATTTTATTTGGTGCATCACCTTTTATCCTTCTTAGGATCCCTTTTCCCCTTTCTAACCCTTTTCCCTGTGCCATCATTAGTTTAGGTGATCCACCAAGAGGAAGCCAACCTTATACAGAGGTTCAGCCCCATCATAGGCTACCCATAGCCTAGGGTTGTTCCCATATTATGACTTAGTTAGAGGGAGATTGAATAAATTTCTCTAAGGGTAAATATTAATGTTATAAAAAATTTGGCATGCTTGATGGGACTTCTACATTATTCACTAGTGAAGAGTTTTGGTGTTATCTTCATCCAATCAACCTTTATAGGCATATGTGTAAACATCAATGGAAATTTTAAGTATCTATCAGTTGGTTTAAGTACCCTAACTAATTACCTAATCATCATAATTTTTTATGTATAATCAATCTTATTTTGATCATTATGCTTACTCTCTACCTCAGCATCACACTTATCAGGCAAATAATGTTTATGTGTTCCCTTAAGTGGCCCTCAAATAGCCTATTAGCCCTATCATGGCCTTTTTCCTCCTCCCACCCATGAATATGACCAATTTCAAACTCCTTTGCATTTAAAGTAGTCTTTGAATTCCCCTTGTGAACACTAGGCTTATCCTATTACATCCTTGTCAGGAGTCAAGCAATCATTATCAGTTTATATTGAGTTGATAAGGGAGATTGGTAGGGGTTTGGAGTTTTATAAAATCACCCCTATCCATGTTATATAAGATGAAATTAGAGTTCTTTATTTGTTTAATAACATATGGTTAGTTTTTGAGCGTGAACAATGGTCATATTATAGGAATAAGGACATAACAATGATGAGAAGCATGATCTAGGATGCAGATAGTGTATTGATATCTTATGAAGAACAACAGGCTCATTTGGATCAATCTTTTATGTCTTCTCCCCTCCAAGAGCCTCAATCTCAGCCTTCAAGAGTTCTTAATCAACCCCTAGTCAACCTTTTCAAAGTCCATCCTTGTCAAAAATCAAAGAGGCAATACTAGACTAAGGCAGAAAAATAATGAAAATAAATGATGGGGTTAAGCTTAGACAAAAATTCCTCATTCATGCCATGAAAGGGATAAATATATTCTCACAAGAGTTATGTAATGTGTAGGCATCTATTGAAGAAGTTGACTATCCACAGGTTGAGGAGAAAGAATTGAAAGGGTGGGTATTATCCATTGAAAAAGTGTTTAAATAATGAGAAAAAGAGTATGTCAAAACTAAGCCAATCAGTTTGACCTATCCTAACCCTACACCCATTCCCACTCAAGATCATGAATCCATTCCATCATAGATCTTGTTTAACACATTCGACCCTAGCTATGTCATGCCCTCACTTGTCAGGCCACCATCTCCTATAACCATTCAAAATGAAGAAAAAGTGTCTATTCCATACTCATTTCCATCATGGAAATAATTAAATAAAGACACAAATAACAAGGAGGAGGTTTTAGTTGAGTTATTTCCTCAAGAACCACCAAAGAGACCCTATAAGCTACCTAGCTAGAAGGACACTCTCTTAATTTGTAAGCAAGGTGAACTTCTTCACTCTCCCATCATCTCCCTCTTGGAGAAAGAACCTATTTTACAAATGATACATTAGGATATTGTGGTCATAAGTGAGCCACAAGAGGACAATACAAGTGTCAATGATAAGTAAATTATGATAGGCATCCCACTTCATAGTGAAGAGCATGTTTCATCTTTCAAGTTGCAAGAGCTTGATGAGAAGCAAGAGGACAACCTTCATGAACCTATTATGGAGATCAAGTTCAGCTCAAATAACTTAAAATATCAATGGTAACATTTGTGCTTAGATTTCTTGAGTGAAATGGAGCAACTTAATGTTGTAAACTTTCCTGAAGGAAACAATCCTAAAGTTGAACATGGGGTAGACCTTGAATGGACTACTAAAATTCTATTATACATAGATCAAGAAGAGGATCAAAACTAGGTCCTTGAGATTTGTCCAATTCAAGATGAGGTATTAGTTAAGGATAACCCTGATATGTTAGAGCAAGAGGAAAGTAGATCAGATCTTGAGAAAGATAGGTGTGATGTTTCAAACCTTAGATGGTGAAATCAACCCTCATTCACATTTGAAGAACAAGATGAAATCTTGAGTGAGGTTGATGAAGGAGACATCAAGTACTCAAGTGATATAGTTTGAGAAGCATACTAGTGAAGAGTCTAAAGAGTTATGGAATTAGTTTAATGTTATAACCAAAGAGTTTGAAGAGGCTAAGAGACATGTCCTTCCTCTAAAACATTATGAGCATGTTTCTCTAAGCATGATCAATCCTAATTTGTATAAGGACAAGGTAGAAGGATATGGTCTTTTTGAACTACCAAGTGAACCAAGTGGAGTTTCTCCCAAGAGTTCAAATGAAGTCTTCATGCAAGTCTTTCTCAAGGGTGATGATCAACATAAATCAAGTTCTCTTGTAGTCCAACATGAACCAAGCTTGGAAGACTTGGACTAGTATGTTTACATTGGAGACATGTTTATTCTATTTCATCCATTATAAATTACATCAAAATGGTTGGTCATCAAGCTACTTGGTTCAGAAAATTTAGTACCTCCAAATCAATGTATCTTTCATCTTGGTTTGTTACAAATGAATGATACTAAAAGTTTCCCATTTGACCCAAGAGGGAAGTGCTTTTAAATTTTTGTATAATATTGTATATATTAGAATAGATTTCATGTTTTTATCTAAGTGCCTATGTGCACATTTATTTATTAGGTTACTTGCTTTTTTTCTTTTCTCAAATTTCCTACATGCACTTGCCTTTTTTTTGTTTTTTTTTCCTTTTTGATTTAAGAGGAGTTATATAAAGGTTGGTAGCCAGTTTGTAGCTTCAGATCAATATGTTGAACCAAAGAGGAGACTCCATGCCTAATGGATCAGTCAAGGCAACTATCCTATTGTATAGTAGGCATGCAACCCTATGATGTCACCAAAAATGTTGGCCAATTTTGGCTTACATATAAATATTTTGCCTAAATGGATGAGCTAAATATAGTTTTGGATAGAATTGGTGGTCCAAAGATCACATGTAGCTTACAAAGATTTTGAAACACTTTAAGTAAAATTAAAGTGTAGTTTGTCAAATTTTGAGGAACTAGGTTCTCATGGTGATCATGACCTTCATGGAAATGAATAAGGTTTCACAAGTCTCAAAAACTCATTTTGATCCTTGAAAGTTCTTACACAAGTATAAAAGAGCCAAACTGTTATTATCACATCATGCATAAATGAACAGACTAATTTGATTGCACATTTAATAAATTTACTTAAGGAGCCTCTCAAGATAAAATATTTCATGAACATGATGCATTTTTATCCAAGATCATCCTCTACAAATTTCATATCTTGATGTCTTTTCTATCTCAAGATATAAAGCTTCAAAGTTATACTTGTAAATTGAAACGTGCACACAGACATCAAGTTAAAGATGTGGCAAATAGCCATTTAAATTCAAATGTTCCAAGAATGAATATGTGGCTAGAAAGTGTCCAAATCACATAAGCTAATATCAAATCTAATGTTTCACATCCACTGACAAGTCCATTGGGTCCCAAAGATCCAATGGCAACTATTTGATCATGCATCGAAGATCAATGGTTAGCATCAATTCAAAAGGTTAATGTATCCTAAATTTAAACATGAAGCTAACAAGTGGCAATATCTCTAGTTCTATAATGAATATATAATGATTCACATTAATTGATAAGGCTAGTGGGCCCAAATATATCAATGGTGTATGATCTATCATACCAAAATAGATCGATGGTAAGTGAGAAGTCAACAAGTTAGCAGATCTAGAAGATGAATGAGAAGTTACCAAGTGTCATGACCATGTAAATTGTTAGGTAAATCAATGGTATTCATTTAATCCATGAAAAGGGAGATATATGATGTGCATGAGGTCAACGAGTTAAAGATTTGATGTTAGGATCCTAAAAATGAATGAAGAGCTGCCAATTGGCAAAATTTGAGAAGATCTAAATCAAGATCGATGACCACTATCAAAATTTAGAGACATGAGACTTAGAGTTGAGGTTGAACATGTGACCTAGGTCAAACAAGAGTAATGTTTCAAAAGTCATATATTTCCATTAGATATCAATTGAGCATCCTTAATTATAAAACACAATCATACAATCAGGGTGGTTAATGATGAAGTTATGTCACCATTAAAGCATAGTCTCAACCTCTAGTTCAAATATTTAGAACTTATGGGGCCCATTTTTGGGTTCATGGTATTTTTTTGTGACTTTTATCATTTCTCTTCAAATAATATCTATGTAGATAATGAGTCCTTAGCTTCCACAAGGTTCAAAGGCAGAATAGGTTTGTGTAAACCTAATATAGTTTAAGACAATACTATATAGCCCATAGGTTTTTAATATTATAGATATATGAAAAATAATAAATGAGATTAGTTTTCATCTATAGTAACCTATGATCAATTTTGAAATGGATCAAATATTTGTGATTATGGAAAAATGTCTCATCTATCAACATAGTCATAGCTTTGACAAATAGGTACCTACCACCACTCAAAGTAGACATAGCATGGTTATGTCAGATTCAAGATATGAGAATTTTGTCCTCATGAACAAGTCAAGTGGGATATGGCATACAATTCTAAGAGAAGGATTTGGGGATTGGAAATTGCATTTGGAGCATTTACTAGATTTTTAGGGTTTGAAAGGTTTTCCTTCATAAATACGATCATGACTCACCACCTTTGGCAAAATATTATCCTCTATGCATTGCTCAATCAATTAAATGATTTAGAGGCTATTAGGACAAATAAAGGTTATCTTGTCTATGATTTATTAGCTTTGATTTGATCAAAATATGATGTAGCATTCATTTAAATGTGGTGGTAACTCATTGATTGTTCTTAGTTAACATGTTCCCCCTTCTCTCTTCTCCCTTTCTCTATATTACCCATTCTTTCTAATTTGTAAGGAGGCTCATTTTTTGGAGTATCAGGGGAATCTTTGAGATATTTCAAGATACTATCCTCTTGATGAGGCTAAAACCCTATCAAGCATTTGTAAGAACTACCTCTTGATGCAGTAAAAGACTTTCTTTACCTATCTCTTACCTTGGATCTATGTTGAGTGAGTTGTGCATGATGGCCTTGTGAAGGAGATTCTTTGATATCCATTGTCCTCCTTTCTAACCTCCTTTATCATGTTTTCAAATTTTTTTTAGGTCTAGATTAATGTTTTTATTGAACCTAGTCCATGAAACACTTATGCACTAATCTAGATTGTGAGGTTGTGTGAGCTAGCATTGTCTTCTACAGATCTAGTGTGGGTTCAAGCTTATGTGAGTTTCCCATTTTTATTTTTTACATCACCTTTTAGACTTATTAGGACCCCTTTTCCCCTTTATAAACATTTTCCCTATGACAACATTAGTTTAAGTGATCCATCAAGAATAAGCCAACCTTCTTCAAAGATTCATCCCCATCATAGATTACCCATAGCCTGGGCTGTTCCCATATTATGAATTAGTCAGAGGGAGTCTAAATAAATCTAAGGTTGTAGATTAATTCCATAACAACTACTTAAGTGAGAATCAATCCATGCTTTTAAAACACTCATAATACAAAACACAAATGGTGAAGGTGATTCAAGGATGACATAATCACACTCGAGGTGTTCAATATAAAGATCAAAAACATGGTAATAAACTCTTGTTAACACTCATGAAATAAGCCATATACATGCCCACTAAACACCTTATAAAACCATCACCATGAGACACTCGATACAACAACCCTTTAACCACTAGAAGGGGTTATGAATTATCTAATGTACCAAACACACATTCTCAATTCTCCTCATTAATGAATAGAAGGATAAAAAAATTCTAATGGACTCATTAGGTCCTAGAGTTTGAGCTACAACTCTGATACCACCTATGACAACCCCTCAAGTTATCTTAGAAAATGCAATAATTTTTTTTACAATTAAATAATTAACATTCATTCTATAGAATAAAATAATACAACATAACTAAATCATAACTAATAACAATAGTACTTCTAATTCAAATACTACATACAATATACATTTTATACAAATCTAAGTAAAGCAAATATCAGAGGACACAGCTATGACTAGTTTGAAAATATAGCAATTGTTATTCAAATATATAAATACATAATATAATTGCATTCTTTCAGGCATACAACCTAATACAATAAATAGATACCAAGCTCTCTAAAGCTCGATTCAATCTAACTCATGTATCACTAATAATCTCAAGTGTCATCTCTAGGTAGTACTATAGTGGAGGGAGAACATCATCTAAACACTTTACCACACCAACCACAGACCAATGATCCCTCACACGATCCCCTATCATGAAATGGCCCTCCCTTCATAGATAGATAAAACAATACAAGAATCTAGTGAGATGTGTTAGGACCTTGTGTGCTATAATATTTATAAAAATATGTAGTGTACCATAAATGAATCTATTTTAACATGATATCACATGACATGAAAATAAAAGATATGAAATGACAATGTATATCAAACATTATTTTAGCCAAATTTTTCATACGATCATTTAGATCGGCAATTTCATAACACATCACTTGATCAGATTATCTATTGGTGGTACTACCTAGGCTACTGAAATCTATCTCACTACCTATTAGTATCAATAATACAATTTCATAAATAACTCAAAGACTCATACATATTTAATTCTTCTAGAAAAAATATCACATCACATGCTAAACAAGGAGAGAGAAAGATATACACATAATAATCTATGCATGAATGGGTCTTATTGTTGGCCAAATTTTGGCCCACATACATAGCTTGACATTACTGTAAAGATTCCAAGGGTCTTGGTATGGAGTAAGAGGTTAAATAAAGTACTAGATGGAATGAATGGTCTAGAGATATCATGTAGCCTAAATTTTTTTTGAAACACTTTAAGTTAAAGTGTGTTTTGTTAAATTTTAAGAAAGCAAGTCTCCATGGTGGTCAAAGAATTCAAGAGCATGAATCAGGTTTTACAAAAACCTGAAGAGTTCATTCGAGCCTTAGAAATTCAAGCAAAATATCAAGCACAAATCTAAATTAACTATGTCATCATTAGGATGTCATGAAAAATGAAATAAATTAGTTCAATTATGTATTTTATAAGTCCACTCAAAAATCCTCTTGATGCTAGGAATATGCTCTACAGGTTTCATGTCTGTGCGAGATTTCTAGCTCAAGTTATGGAGCTTCAAAGTTGGACCTGTAGGGTAGGATGTTCATTTAAGTGTTAAGTTTGAGATTTGAAAATGATCATTTGGATTCAAAATGTCCTTAAAAGGTTTAAATTTGATCAAGATCTAATGGTCCATGTGAGCTGACATACTTATAACATCAAGCTAAGGGTTTATGCTTCGATCAAACAAGTCAAGATGTCTTCGGGTTAAAAGCCCTTAAAGGTTGTAGGCTAAGATCTAATAGTATAGGTTAATTGAGTAGAGATCAAATGGCATGAGGTGACTAACAATAATGTGGGTCCAATATATATCAATGATCAACATTCAATCATACCAATGATCTGACGGTGAGTAGGCAAAGATAATAAAGTGGGCCCAGGTAGATCAAAGGCTCACTTTGCTTCATACATTATAATCCAATGGTGTGAGTTAAAGTTAAAAATTTAGAGGATCTAGATTAATGGCTTGTGTTTATTCGTATATCATGATCCAATGGTGTGATCAAGGTAAATAGGATCAATATATCTCAGGGATAGATGAGAGGTTTCCAATTGGAATAAGCATGTTAGGTTCCCAAGAAAAGCAATGGTTCATGTGCATCTTGTAAAATTAAATAAATGAGTGAGGTTCAAAGTCAAAATACTAAGGGACTTTCAATAGGAGGTCAAACATGTGACCAAGGTTGAACCAAGGTAAGCAGGTCTTCCAAGAATCATCATTCCACCATTGAAACTTATCTAAATTCCATTAAAAAGACACGTTGATATAATCAAGATGATCATCGATAAAAGGGCACCATTGAAGCTAAATATAGACCTCATTTTTAAGGTTTGTGGCACATAAGGTTCATTTTGCAACTATGTTCATCATTCTTTAAAGAAAGATCCTTGTATATAATGAGATCTCAATTTCTATGGATGCTCAAAGGAGAAAATATGTCTTTTAGAACTAATGAAGATAAAAAGAGGCTATGTATTCTATAGGTCTGCATTGATATAAGAGGATATAGGAAAACCAATAAAGGAGACTACTTTTCTATCTATAGAAAAGATCTAGGTCTAGATTTGATCAAGGGTGGATGTCTGGGATCATAAAGAAGTTTCTCATCCTTCAACATGGTCTTATTTTTGACAAACAACCACCTAAAAAGCATAAAACCATGATTTTGTTAGATCCATGAGCATAAAATATTTGGATTTACTGGGAGATGGTATGAAGGATCAAATAAAAAGATCTGGTGATTGGGACTTGTAGATAAGTGCATTCAATGTGTCCTCAAAACTTTTGGGGACTTTCCCACTTGGTAAGCCATGAGCAGTGCCCTAATTGATCGAAAAGGTGTTAAGGCATTCATTGGAGAAAAAGGTGGCATCTCAGGATCAATTAATGATTTGGGATGGTATTTTCCCTCTCTAATAGTGTGCTCCCACATTCTTTATCTCTCTCCCTTATCCTATATATCCTAGTCTCATTCCCATTGAGGGGGTTCTTAGCTCTTAGAATTTTTTCATTCTTTTCTAGGACAAGGATACTCATTTCTCAAGACTATTGAAAAAGTGTGCTGATTTGATATGGTTAAACCCTATAAAAATATTGTAAGAACTATCTTTTGAAGTAATAGGATAAACTTTTTTCCTACCTCTTAATTTTTATCAGTGCTTAGTATGCTTGTGTATGATGAATTTGTGAAGGAAAATATTCCTAATCCATTTCCCTTATGCTTACCTCTTTAAAAGTGTTTTCAAGTTGTTTGCAAGTCTAAATTGGTGTTTTATTTGAACTTCTTCTATGAAATATTTATGCAATTACTGAGATTGTGAGGCTGTGTGAACTATAGATGTCTTATGTTGATCCATTATGGGTTCAAGATTATATGAGTGTCCATTTAAATTTGTGGCATCACCCTTTTATCCTTCGTAGGAGACCTTAAACCCTTTCTAACCTTTTTCCTTGTGACAATAATTAGTTTAGGTGAGCATCAAGAGGAAGTTGGCCTTCTCTAGAGGTTCAACCCTGTTATAGGTGACCCACAGCCTGGGGTTGTTCCCATTGTGTAGCTCAATTGGAGGGATCCTAAATAACTCTCTCCAAGGGTGAAGATTGATCCTAAAATAGTTTATAGCATGCTTGGTGGGACTATATTTCAAATAATATTGATTAATTTTGGTGTTGGCTTAATCAAATTTGTAGTAGTTAAGCTCCCAACAATAGCATCTAGTGACTCCAAAAGGAAGATTCAACATTATGGTAATAAAATAGTGACTTCATCCCATGCCAAAGGTGACAACAAGGCCATCTTCATGAGGTATTCCCTTTGAATTTATTTATCTACCTTTAAATTCAGCAAAAACATTAAGGTTTGACAATACACATCCATATTAAGGAACCTTTGCTCCTAAGTCATTTTCAAGGCCTACCCCTACAAGAGGACCTTTACTAAATCCTTTTTTAGCCATGACAGCCCCTAGACCTTTCCCCTTTATGGATTTTAATGGCCAAATTCCCTTAGAACTTTCTCAATATGATCATATCCTAGTTGCATCCCTTAAAAGAGTTTCTTACTATATTGGAGACTAAGTTACAACACCTTCTGAGCACCTCATGGACATAGCCAATTTTTGAAATATCCATAATGTCACTAAGAAAAATATATCCATTAGGTTATTAGATACTTATTTCAAAGGAAAGGCCCTATATTGGTATAGAATCCTTGCTACTAATTCTATTCAAACATGGGACCAAGTAGGTAATACCTTTTGTAAAAGATTTGAGGACAAAAGTGACCATTTGTCATTACAGAGGAACTAACTACCATTAAGAGAGCCCCTCATGAAGTCATGCAAGACTTCAACACAAGCTTACAAAAAACTTGGGATAGAATCCTGATCTTATTTATATCAACCCCTAATTTTGTCTTTTTTTACTATTTGAAGGCTTTAAATAGTGACATAGTAGTGATGATCTAATCTATGAGAGGGAATATACTTCCAAATGCTTATGAGATGGCCATCAAAGCATAAAATTGTCTTGTTCCAGCTGACTAGATTACACCTAAACCACTAATGCCCTTATTTCTTGAGATTAGACCACCTCCTATTATTATCCCTCCACTTGATGTCATTCCTCCTAGACTAACAACTATTACAATACTGACACCTAAACAAGAGAAAGCCTCCACTAGCAGAGCATATTCTAATCTTTGGGGAATGAGATGGTAAATGTTAAGAGGAATCATGATTTTAATGGTCCTTATCAAGGTTTATATTAACCTTAGTAGCAAGATTTTCAAGCAAATAGAACACCATACAAAGGGAACCACCAAGGCCAAGGCCAAGGTCAAAACCAAGGATAAGGGAACATGGCTAGAATAGGCAAAATAACTAAAATCCTAATGTTACAATCACTTCCAACACCTTGGTCCCAATTCAAAATAATGTGGCTCAATAAGCTAAGGGTACCATGCCTTGAAATCAATCTTTTGGGAAATACATTATCCCAACCACTAATTTTACCCAAGTTTTCAATGATCAATGGTAGCAAGTGGCTAATTTTTGGTACAACCAAGCTCTTATGGCCCAAAACATAGAGATACCTATGATGACCAAGCCTAAAGATCCTTAACAGGGTCAAAGCCTTGATCAATGATCAAGCTAATTAGGTGCTACAATGGTGAACTATGAACAAGAAGAGTGTTATGCACTCAACCAATAGGCCAGTTCTAGCTAAGCTTATATTCTATTGGCATCAAATATAAGATTCAAAAGAAGGAACATGGATGATAACCAAGAACCAAGCAAGGAGCCTCCTACCATTACTCCTTCAATATCCAAGCCAATTGGACTTGTTTCCATTATAAAGGTCCTAATAGTTCCAAAGAGTCAAAATCAATGAAATGTCTTGGTCCCTTAAAACTCACAAGCTCAAGATACAGTTTTGGCCCCTAAAGCACAATCAAAGGTTGGTGGTTTACTCATCAACATTGTGAAACAAATGAAAAGGTCCAATGTGAGTGTGCTAATGTGGGGCATACTCTCCATGCCTAGTCAAGTGGACATCCTTCAAGAAGGAATATCAAAGATCAATGTTGCAAGCAAAACATAAATCAAGGAGAAAAAGGACCAAATAAATGGAAATTAGGTAAAGTGGTCAACCCTCCTCCCTTATATAATTTAGTGATCATTGGTAACTTTATAGTGCACAGTTATTTAGTGGACATTGGGGCTAGTACCTCAATAATGCTAAAGTCCATAGCTGATTAGCTTGGTCTAAAATTTGAACCCCAGTCCAAAGGATTATTTTAACTTGATGGTTCTTCTACCAATCCATTTGACATAATTAGAGACCTCAACTTGACCCTACATGTTTTTCCTAGTGTCTCGATGGTTCAATATGTGTTAATCTTAGATGTGCCTCTTCATTTTGCATTATGCTTATCCAGAGAGTTCACAATGAAGATTGGAGGCTTTATTGTATCAGATTGTTCATACATGGCATTTAGAATAAGGTATGAGACCAATGTATCAATCAAATTTGAGCCCATTATATAATTCCACATAGAGCCATATAGACCAAATAATATCAACATCAATTACACCATCATTGATGAGGATGAATTTTCAATGGGGAAAGATCTAAACACTCATATAAAAGAGATACCAGACATGTTCTTAGATAAACTATGGAATTATATCCACTTGGTAGATCCTTTAGGGGGTGTTGAATAAAGGGACTTGGGTGTCTACTATTTACATGAAGAAAACTAGTCAATGCCATCCCTCATGAGGCTTCAAAAAGATTTTAGTGGTCTATGGAGATTCTTCTTTGATGGATCAAGGAGAAAGCATGGAGTAGGTGTAGGTGTTGTGTTATTTTCCCCTTTAAATGATAAATATGTGTCTTCATATAGGTTCCAATTCAGTTGCTCATGTAATGCAATAGATTATGAAGGTATGATCCATGGCCTTCAATGTGCTAGTAAGAGAGGGATTAAGTAATTACAAGTCTATGGGGACATTGAATTGGTTGTACACCAAGTTAGAGGATATAATGCCACTAAGAACTCCTTAATGAGGTCCTATAAGCATATGGGACCTAATTGAGGACTTTGAGGCCTTTAACACACAATCAGTGCCAAGAGGCCTAAATCATCATGTTGATAGACTAGCATCTATGGGGGCTCATTTTGATATCCTTAATGAATTGAAAAGGACCAAGGTATAACTACATGTCAAAGTGGTAATAAGACCATCAGTGCTAGATAATGAAATTCATTAGCAGGTCTTTGAAAGTGATAAACAAATTGCATATTTATAGTAGCAAGAACAAAAGTTCTCCTCCATTAACCAAGGAAAATTATAGCATTAGTTTGGGGAGAAGATTGTTCAATTAAGGCACAATAAGATTCCTAAAGGGCTAGTCACCCTAGAAGGTCTCTTTTATGAAGGGGACCATATGAGGAAAGATAAAGTAGTGATGTCAACTAATGAAGAAAATAATGAGAGTTCTTATCCTTGAAGACAAGTTCCTCAAGCTTGGAAAGGTAAGCACCAAATCTAAAATGCATGCTTTCATAGAGATTTATAAAGAATGTACAGACATATTTTATTGGAAATATAGTGACCTAAAAGGATTTGATCCTAAATTGACCTAACACACTCTAATACTAGAGGCTAATGCTAAGCCTATCAGACAAAAGTAGAGGCCTATAAACCCCAAAATTAAAGAGATCATGAGGAAGGAATTGACCGAGTTGATTGAATCCAAGATAATATTTCCAATTAAGGACTCCTCATGTGTACATAATTTATTACCTATCAAGAATAAGAATGGGGAGATCAAGTTATGTGTGGACTTCAGGGATCTAAATAGAGTCTCTTTAAATGATCATTACCCTCTACTATCCATGGAGTGACTCCTTTAGATAGTTTTTGGTTTAGAATGCTTCTCCCTCTTGGATGGATATTCAGGTTATAATTAGGTGTTGGTAAGAGAAGAGCATCAATATAAGATTGCCTTCACCACCAAGTAGGGCACATTCACCTACCAAAAAATGCCTTTTGGATTATCCAATGTTAGGGAAACCTTTTAAAGAGCAATGGACATGGCCTTCCAAGGTATGTTAAATCAAATGGTTTTTGTCTACTTAGATGACATCATCGTCCTCTCTAATAAATCCAGTGAGCACATGGACCATCTGAGGTTGATATTCTAGAGATGCAAAGAGTATGGGATGTCTTTCAATCCCAAGAAATGTGTGTTATTTATGCATGAATGTAAGCTATTGGGTCACAATATTTCAAAATAAGGATTATCCATTGACCCTAATAGATTAAGTGTTATCTTAGCCTTATCCTTTCCAAAGCACAAGAAGGGGATATAGAACTTCCTTAGGAAGATCAACTTTGTGAGGAGGTTCATACCTAGTTTTGTAAACCTAGTCGAACCTATCACCACCATGTTAAATAAGAGACAAATGTTTTCTTGGTCAAATGAAGACAAGGTAGCCTTTAAATCCATAAATCAAACTATTACCTAGGCACCCTCACTAATTAATCCAAACTTCTCCAAAGACTTCATCTTGTACAACTTATCCAATGTTGACAACATATTAGCTATGTTGATGTAGAAGAATGGTGAAGGAATGGAGCAACCAATTAGATTTTTTAGTCAAGGGCTAGAAGGATATGAGGTGAGGTACACTTTCATTTAGAAACAAATTCTTATGGTCTCAAGAAGCTTCAATAAGTTTAGGCCCATGCTCTATAATATCAAGATCCATCTTATGGTGTCTCATCCTAGAGTTAGAGACTTCCTCCTTAGCAAAGATTTGAATGAGAAGAGAACATTTTGGATCACCAAGGTCATGGAATATGATGTGGAGATCAAGGTGACTAAATTGTCTAAATGTAAAGGCTTGTATGAGTACATGGTAGATGACCTCCAAGAAGATAAGGAAGCACTTTTGGTGATCCAAGACAATTCACAAGCAAGTGCACCTCCACTTCAAAAGAGTTGGACTCAAGAACTGACTCACTTCTTGACAATTAGAGAATGACCCAAAGATTTTGACAAATCCAATAGAAGGTATGTTAGGATTCAATCCATAACTTATGCATTGGTTGATGAAGTTCTTTTTAGAAGGGACCTCAATGGGGTACTCCTTAGGTGCATAGATGATGACTAAGTGACCAAGCTCTTGGAGAAATTTTATGGTTGACCTATAATAGTCCATTTTACACCTAGAACCATAATAAAAAAGTTAATGATTGATGGTTATTACTAGCCCAATATTTTCAAGGATGCTCATGCATGGGTTAGAAAATGCCACAAGTGTGCTTTCTTTAAGGAAAGTAGAAATTAACAACCCTTTCACTCAATCTAATTTAGGTAGAGCAAACCTTCATGCAATGGGGGTTATACTTCATAGGGATGGTCAATCTAGCATCAAGTTTAGGGCATAATTGGGTGCTTAATATAACTGACTACTTCACTAGGTGGGTGGAAGCCATTGCTTTGAAGGAGGCTAATGAGGGTGTAGTTTTGGAATTCTATGGTAGCCTTGTGACCAAGTTTGGTGTCCCAGCCACTATAATTTCAAATAATGCCTTAGCATTCCTTGGCATGAAGACAAGTGAATGGGCTCTTATATTAGGTATCTACTTTGGCACCTCTTCCAAATACCATCCTTAAAGAAATGGACTGGCAGAGTCTACAAATAAGAACCTAATAAGGATCATCAAGAGGACTATGGAAGAGAATTAGAGAACATGGCACATCAAGCTAAGGACTACCTTATGGGCTAACAGAGTGACTCCTAAAAATGTCATTAGCAATTCTCCATATGTCCTTGTGTATGGAAGGGAAGATAAATTGCCTATATCTCTTGAGCTACCAACATTAGAGTTAATCCATCAGCTTGAGTTGATGGAGAATGAGCCCATGAATGTGAGGATGATAAAGCTCATGGATCTAAAAGAAACTAGGGACCTTATATTGAAATATTTGGAGTCACATTAAGTTTAGTTTTAAAATGCATTTGACAAGAGATCTACTGTAAAGAGATTCAAGGAAGGGGATCTAGTCCTCAAATAAGATGCAAATAAGGCTAGACCAAGCAACAATACCAAGTTTGATATCTTGTAGAGTGGCCCTTATTTGATCTATAGATGCAGGGAATAAAATGATTTTTAGCTTGCCCAATTAGATGGAGAGGTATTACCCATCCTAGTTAATGGCATTCATTTGAAGCCTTGTTATTAGAAGCATTGCATCCATTGTATCATAGTGTACATATCAGATTTGTTTTTATGTTTTCCTCTAAGTACCTTGTGCACATTTTCTTTATGTTATTTTTTTTCTTTTCAATAAGTTCTTTGGGTGCTTTATTTTTCCTTTTCTTTTGTTCTTATTGCTTCAAAGGAGGTTCTAGATAAGGGAAACTTTATGCTATCCTCATGATCAATTAAGAGAAGACTTAGGACTCCTTATGCCCAATGGACTGGATTAAGGCCATTAATCTTGCATAGTAGGCATGCAACCCTAGGATGTCACTACAAAATGTTGGCCCACATATAGAGCTTGACATTGTAGTAAATATTCTAGGGGCCTTGGTGTGGATCAAGAGGTTGAACAGAGTGCTAGATGGAATGAATGGTCTAGATATCTCATGTAGCTTGTAAATATTTTGAAACACTTTAAGTTAACTTAAAGTGTATTTTACCTAAGTTTAATAAAGTAGGTTTCCATGGTGGTCAAAGCATTCAAGAGCATGAAACAGGTTTTGTACAAACCTTAGGAGTTCATTCAAGCCTTGGAGATTCAAGCAAAAGATCAAGCACAAGTGTAAATGAACCAGGTTGTCATCAAGATGTCATTCAAAAATGGAGTAGACTGGTTCACTTATGTATTTTATAAGTCTACCCAGAAAGCCTCACAATCCAAAAAATTATAGCACGATGAAGTTATTCATTCTAGTAACATGATCTACAAGTTTCATATCCACACAAGCTTTATAGCTCAAGTTATGGAGCTTAAAAATTGGACTTGTAAGGTAGGATATTCATGAAAGTGTCAAGTTTTAGCTTCATAAATGATCATTTGGATTCAAAAGGTCCTTAAAATTTTTAAAGTTGATCAAAATCTAATGGTCTGCATGAGCTCTCATACTAACAACATAGATCTAATGGTGCGTGCTTGGGTTAAATAAGTCAAAAGGTCCTTGGGTTAAAATCCCTTAAAAGGATACAAGTTGGGCAAGATATAATGGTGTGGGTTCATTGAGTAGAGATCCAAAGATGCGAGGTGACTAACAAGAAGGTGGGTTTTATCTAAATAAATAATCATCATTTAATCATATGAATGATTTGATGATGAGTAGATAAAGATAGGAAAGTGGGCCTAGGTAGATCAAAGGTTCATGTTTCTTTGTACATTATGATCCAATAGCATGAGTTAAATTCAAAAAGTTAGTGGATCTAGATCAAGGGCTCATGTTCATTTGTACATGATGATCCAATAGTGTGAGTGAGGTCAAAAGGATCAACGTATCTTAGGCATAGGTGATACATTTCTAAGTGGCATTAAATGTGTTAGGTTCTTAGGAAAATTAATGGTCCATGTGTGTCTCATATAAGTAAATCAACAAGTGAGGTTCAAAGTCAAAAGACTAAGGGACATTTGATAAGAGGTCAAACATGTGACTAGGTTTGAACTAGGGTAAGTAGATCTTACAAGAATCATCATTATACCATTAGAGATTGACTAAATGCCATTAAAGGGACACATTGATATAATTAAGATGATCAATGATAAAGGGGCACCATTGAAGCTAAATATAGACCTCTGGCTTGAATGTTTGTGGCACATAGGGTTCATTTTATAACTATGTTCATCATTATTTAAAGAAGGATCCATGTATATAATGAACTCTCAATTTTTATGGACACTCAAAGGTAAAAATAGATTTTTTAGACTTGTTGAATATCAAAAGAGGCTATACAATCTATAGGTATACATCAATATAAGAGGCTACAAGAAAAACAATAAATGAGATTGGTTTTCCATCTATATAAAATATCTAGGTCCATATTTGATCAAATATGGATGTCTAGGATCATGAAGAGGGTCCTCATCCTTCAACATGGTCTTATTTTTGACAAAAAACCACCTAAAAAGCACAAATCCATGATTTTTATCAGATCCATGATCATGAAAGTTTTTCCTTTAGTGGGAGATGACATGAAGGATCAAAGAAAAGGTTTTGGTGGTTAGGACTTGTAGCTAAGGGAATTCAATGTGTCCTTAAAACTTTTAGGGACTTTCTCACTTGGTAAGCCATGATCAGTGTCTTGATTGATCAAAATGTTGACAAAGCATTAATTAGAGAAAAAGTGGTAGCTCAAGATCAATTAGTGATTTGGGATAGTGTGTTCCCTCTCTGATAATGTGCTCCCACATTATTTCTCTCTCTCCTTTCTCCTATATATCCTAGTCTCATTCCTATTGAGGGGGTTCTCAGCTCTTAAAAATATTCATTCTTTTTTGGGATGAAAAGGGTGCTCATTTGATATGGTTAAACCCTATCAAAATATTGTAATAACTACCTTTTGAAGTAATAGGATGAACTCTTTGCATACCTCTTGATTTTGATTAATGCCTAGTATGTTTGTGTATGATGAATTTGTGAAGGAAAATCTCCCTAATCCATTATCCTTCTGCCTACTTCTTTAAAGGTGTTTTAAATTTGTTTGTAAGTCTAGATTATTTTTGTATTTGAACCTCTCTTATTAAATATTTATGAAATTGGTGAGATTATGAGGTTGTGTGAACTTTAATTGTCTTATGTTGAACCAATGTGGGTTCAAGCTTATATGAGTGTCCATTTAACTTTGGTGCATCACCCTTTTAGACTTTTTAGGATCCCTTAAACCCTTTCTAACCCTTTTCCCTATAACAAGCATTAGTTTAGGTGAGCATCAAGGGAAAGTTGGCCTTCTCTAAAGGTTCAATGCGATTATAGTGACCCACAGCTTGGGGTTATTCCCATTGTGTAGCTCAATTAAAGGGAGCCTAAATAACTCTCTTCAAGGGTGTAGATTGAGCTTAAAACACTTATCTTAAAATCAATCCCAAACTAGAAATAATGACCATTTTTTATACCATGTGGGTAAAGCACATAATAAACTATAGACTACTACTACTACTACAATAAGATCCAAGTGACTACACCTCAAGACAACCCATTATAGACATCCAATTCTTAACACCATTTGTGTTGAAACTGTTAATCTTACTCAAATTACACTCAAATGCACATTTTAGATCAAAATCCATAAAATGCCCTAAATGGTTTGAACTTGTCACTTACAAGTGCTAATTTAGGTCAAAGTATCCCTAAATAGGTCAACACATTTTATGGGCCAACTAAATTTGATCAATTCATTTTGAGTCAAAATGATGATTTCATCTTTTGTGCTCTAGATCACTCTTTTCTTCTAATTCATTGGTACACACCACGTACCTTTGTTATTCAGTGTTGGAAACATACTAAATGGGAATACAACTCCAATGCATCTAACATCACCTTCCATTTCCTCTCTAGTCAAATTATGACCTAGTAATATGACTTTTTGACTATTTTGATTAATTGAGGGCCAATTTTCAAATAATTACACAAATGATGATTAGCCTTGTTTAAGTCTAATTAATCCAAATCAAGAGCTTAAGTGGAGTTTCCATGAGAGTTGTTGAATTTTTTTTTTTTGAAAATTTATTCTTATTATGTTCATCATCAAGTGACCTTATTTCTTGGGAAGACATCCCTAGGCCATAAATGCTACAAATATCAGGATTATGGGTCACCCATGCCTAGTTAATGCCTCCCATGCCTCTTCAATGCCCCTTCTTCCAAGGTCATATGAACATATTTATGGATTTAATACTGAATATTAATATTATCCATGGCCACACATCTTAATCTTGAGATGGATGGTCATGGTTGATCCTAATGAATCTCAAAAATCTATAAATAGAGAGGCCATGAACATTATTTATAAGCTATTTTGGTGCAAGGCTATTATGCTCAAATATCCTCAAAGCTTGAATATTGCAAATTTATAATGTTAAATTGTTTCCACATTTTTTTGCATTTGATCATAGATTTTGCTTGCAAGCTTCATTGATAGGCTAGTTCAGTGATTTGGAATCAAGAGCCTAGGTTTTATGGAGTGTTCTTGAGGCATTGGAGGAGCTCACCAAAACTAGAGTTACAGTGATTTATATTTAAACAAAAAATCAAAGACAAATAAAAAGATAAACATAAATGAACCTAAGTTGAAATCAAGATATGATCTATCAAGACTTAAGTAGGAACAAAAATGTTTTAAAAAAAAACAAAAGGCAAGATGCATCTCACACCTAAATATCACTTTGAAACTCTAAAATATCTATTTGGACCCTTAAAACTTGTGCAAATTGATTTTCTAACTTTATTTTGACATTTTTTTACCACAATTTTACATAGTAACTAATGTCAATAAGAAGACTGACATCAGTTACCTGCTTAACTGATGTCAGTTAGCAAAACTGACATTGGTTAGATCTTGGTTAGCCAAAGTAATCATCATTGATTGTAATAACCGATCTCAGTCACAATTTTTATCTTAAAACACATACCTGAGAGCTACTTTTTCAAATTTCATCGTTTCAAACTAAAAAGAGCTTCAAAGCTAAAGGACATGCTAACAATTTTATTACAAGACCAAGCTTGATATTTGTTCAAAACATGTTTAAATCACCTTTTCATGCTTAAAAATTAATTATGGACTTTGGTGTTTAACAAATAAATTAGATGTTTTGGTGAATGTTTTCAAAGTTTGAAACTAAGACTAAAGGGTCAAATAAACACCACCAAATATTTTGTTTGGGCTTAAAATTTAATACACTTGTCAATTCTTGTTTGAAATAATTATTTACTTAGGTTTTATTTGGAAAAAAGAGGAATGCTACATGTATGCTCTTTCATTCATCCCCTTTAGGGAACCCTTGGAATCAAAAGTGCCATTCCTATTGTAAATAGCCTAGTCCAAGGCTTAGAAATAATGTCAACTAAAGCACTCCCCAAAAACTTGTTAAAGTTTGGGTGATCTTTAAAATGACCCTAAAGTCTTTCTATTTTAGGATTTCTTTATTTTCATACAAACTTGGCTTATGAGGGGGATGTCATTACATCGCATGAGTTATTTAGGAAATCTTTAACCTAGGGTTTCACCTCTCAGCATTGACATCATTTGAATCCTTTGGAATTGTACATGGGACGTATCTACATTTTGACATTGCACTACACTGAGCAAACAGTAGGATGTAGTGGTTGTAAAAAAGACTAGTCCTTTTTACAACTAGTCAATACCATGGTTACCTAATTTTTATGCTTGTCTTTTTCATCATTTGATGTGAAAGTCATTGTGTAATTGATTCCCTTAGAATGATTGAAACCATGCTAGTTTAGTAGACCCCACTTTTCCATACCCTGTCAGTTTAGACTTAAGACATTTGTTTTTTATCATTAGCTTACTTGGTCTTGATTTATGTCTAAAATTACTTGTTAACTCAAAGAACTTAACCAAATCACATTGTCCTCAATTTTCTTGAGCAAGGGAGGTGCTACGTTGTCCAAATGTAAAATTCATCTTTTCCTTATTCAAATTGTTATCAAAATCTTTGTGTCATGTCATCCACTTTGGTGGAGTCATGCTGCCCAATTGAGTCTAGATCTTTTACCCAATTTTTTTAAATCTTTCATTTATAATCCACATTTGAAATTGAACCTTTCTAAATATTAAGGGTTGGTCAAAGTGGGTTCACCATTTGTGCACTAGGCTTATATTAACTTTGGTTCAATTTTTCATTTGGATTGAAGGTCATTTATTAAGACTCAAAATCACATTATCATCTTGGTGGACTCAAGTCATCTTGTGTATTATTCACATTTTGAGTCTTAGAACATATTTTATTCTACTAGAATCATGTGGTGATGTTATGCTACCTTTTGAGTCTTATCTTTATACTTAGTGATTCATGTATGCTTTTACATCTTGAGTTTCTTAGTCCATTTTATCTTCTTCAAAATTCGAAGAGATTTCCTCTAAACTTCTGGGGTCAACTTGTCAAAGTTAAAGCTAGCTTTTATGGTGTGGGTGTCTCACAAAGATCTAGGCTTTGGTGTACTAGTTTTCACCTTAGGTCTTTGAGTTACCTTACTCTCTTCCGATCTATATGATTTCAACTTTACCAAAGGTTGAGTAAACTCATGAACCAAATATTTTGAATTATGCGTGGTTTCAAACCACCCTCCCTTATAGTCTCATTGGTACCTTGGTTATTTGTTTAAAAGAGAGCCAAAGCATACTTTTATTGGTTACCAAACATTATTCCAAAGTTAGTTAAACACACAAAGCAGCTCTTTTTAAAATTGAAACAAAGGTTCATTCGTAGTGGGGCTTCTTATAGTCTTAGTTATGAAGGTAAGCAATTTCATGATGGTCAAGATAACCCCATTATTTTTTATGATGTCCCCACAATAGTAGGATTTAAATATGATTATAATGGATATCAACCCCAATAATATCAAGATGAAGCCCTTCTTAGATTGATAGAATCAAGTGCTAGACTACCTTCTAATTTGCTTATAGAACAATTGCATACCTTAGTTAGAGAAGGATAAAAATGATGGCAAGAGAAATTTTTTGCACAAATGAACATACCTTTTTCCTCTAACAAAGGAAAGGAAATACAAACAGAGTCAAAACCCACGAATCTAGATCTTCTAGTTAAGATCAAGATAATAAGTCAATGATATGTAGATCAACTTGTTGTAGACTTAACTAACTCCCTAGTTGCCACTTCAATTCACAAAAATGTTTTGAAAGAACAAGGAAATATGGTTGAAAGTATGAAACAAATATTGGATGAGGACATTACTATAGTGGATCAAGGCAATCTAAATGAATAGTTAAAGTCACAAGAGACCTTACAAAGTGTTCCATTTGATATGGAACATGCATTATTCAATCATCAAGAACCTCTTATTACTTTACAAACTTAGAAACCCAAAAAATTAGTTCAAATGAAGGAAATCCCTCAAGACAATTTGGCTAGTTCTTTTTAACCAACCTAAAGATTGGTAAATAAACATAGAAAATTCCAAAATCAACAAAGTGTGAAATAGCCAGATTTAGGGAATGTTTTACAACCCAAGAATCAAGGCCTATGTTCTCAACTCAAGCAGCAAATCAAAACCAAATCATGGATCAAAAGGTATATGCTCCTTATAAATCCACACAAAATTAAGGGCACATTCCACCCCAACAACAATAAAATCAGGTGCACATTCCACCCCAACAATAATAAAATTAGGGGCACATTCCACCCCAATATTAATAAAACTAGGGGCACACTCCACCCCAACAGTAACAAAATTAGGGGCACATTCCACCCCAACAGTAACAAAATTAGGGGCACATTCCACCCCAACAACAACAAAACTAGGGGTACATTCCACCCCAATAGCAACAAAACCAAGGGTGCATTCCACCCCAAAAGTAACAAAACTAGGGGCACATTCCACCCCAACAACATCTTATCCAATCCACAAATGCACCAAACATGCAAGAATGGAATTCTATGAAGGAAATTGTTCAAAGATTGGAGATAAGTAATAGAGTCAAAAAGTACAAATTTTATGAGATATGCCCATATACATTTAACTTATCTATTCTCTGAAACCCCTTTCTACCTCATTTTGAGGCACCCAAATTTGATAAATATAAAAGGAAAGAAGATTCATGTGAACACATATAGGTATTCTTCATCCTATGTCAAGAGGTTGCTTATAGTAGCGAATACTTAGTATGACTATTTTTGTGAAGTTTAGCAAGACAAGCTCTTGATTGGTTACTTAAACTACCCAAGGGATCAGTTGTGGATCAAAATTACTTATCAAAAAAATTTGTTAACCATTTCTCATATAACATAGAACATGAATTGACCATTGTTTACTTATGCAAAGCCAAGCAGCATGATGGTGAAAGTTTCATTGCATATCTGCAAAGGTGGAGAGCATTGGTAGGCCACTTTCAACATAATTTACTAGACAAATAGTTGGCTGATATATTTGGACAAAATCTGCATCCTAAAGTTTTACATAATCTATAATTATCTTGTGCTAACTCATTTGAAGAAATTATTGACAAAGGAGTGTAGGTTGAGAAGGCTCTTATTATTAGGGGCCTTATTAAGATCTTTGCACAAGGTCAAGCATCTAATCAAACTAAATCACCAGCTCCTAAAATATTCACATAGGATAAGTCTAAAGGCTTTAACAAAAATAAGAACATGGTTGGAAATGGGGTGATAGAAACATGTACAAATGGTGCAGGCTATCCCTCCTCTAAATGTATAATTAACTCCCTCAAATCCACTACCTATTTTTCAGAGACAACCTCCATGAAGGACATTTCATAACAATTTTAGAGTCTTTAGCAAGTTAGGAAAATTAGTTGAAATAGTCTTATAAAATCCCATTATAGCTAATTTAATTATATGGCTAATATCAAAGCTATTTACTCAAGATCAACCAAAACCAAATTAGTACAAAGAGAATGAATGGTGTAACTTTGATCATGTTACTAGTCATAGAACATATCATTGCATTCAATTATGACATATTAATGAGGACTTTATTAAAAGTGGTGAATTGTAAATTAAGTTGGCCCCTAATTAGGACACAAATCAAGATATGGGAATTTACAAAGACGCCTTTCCTTGATATGATCCACCACCACCAAGGAACAATCAAAATGGTCACAATTAAGGACAGAGGTAGAATCAAAACCAACAAGGTCAGAATCATAATGTGACAAATAGAGATCATAATGCCCATACTAATAATGTGGCATATAACAATGTACCTTATGACTATAATAACACTATGGGATGCATTTTTGTAACCCACATTTCTATTGTTACTATGAAGTCGTGTGGCCAATCTCATGTTCCTCACAACATGAGACCCATCATTATAGGGTGATCACCCTCTCCCCCTAGTAATACCATATTGGGTTCCCATCATCATGTTGTTACTCCATTTGCATAGGTTACTAGTCCTAAACAACAATACCTTTCTTATAAAGATTCCTCATTGAGCTAAAATTATAGTAATATGATTAATCACTTGTGAATCACCATCCAAGGCCCTTTGCCTCCCTCATCTAATTATAATAACTCCTTGCAACCTCTAGGTTTTGTAGTCACAACTAGATGCCCATGAGTTACCATTTAGGGCCCTTCACCCACTTCTTTCCATAAACCCAATGAGAACATTGTGCCAACAATTCCAAAGCCACATATTGTCCCAACAAAGGCTAGACTAGATCAACCCACAATTCAAAAGCCTTATAGTCTAACAAATCAATTAGATAAAACCCCTACACAAATTTCCATACTAGAACTCTTACGGACATTTGATGTCTATAAAACTATCTTCAACAAACTTTTGAAAGATTTTATTATGCCTAATGATATAAACATTGATCAGTTCCAGAACCTAGTTGGACATTTGTCTTCATTTTGGCAAATCAAATTTGATCAAAAGGATATGTCCACTCTTAGCCCAAGCCACAATAACCCACTATACATTGAGATAATCATTTTGGATCATAAGATCAAGTGGATTCTTATAGATAATAGTTTAGGGCTAAACATCATATCTCTTAAATTGGCGTGATGATTGGGTTACATGGATAAAGACATTTAGCCAAAAACTATTACAATCAAGGCTTATGACAATGCCAAGAGGGAGTCATCCGGTATAATTTGGTTTCCAGTCATGTTTAGGTCTATTTCTCATCACACATTATTCCATATTATGGATATTGATCTTCTTTATAACATACTTCTTGGTCATCCTTAGATCTATGAAGTATAGGTAGTTCCATCCACTCTTCACCAATGCCTTAAGTTTTCCCATTATGGGATCAAGGTTACTATTCTCATTGATCAATATCCATACCAATACTACAATCATATTAAAACATAGATTCATAAATATAACTATTACCTAGGTTCTAAATTTATTATAAAGAAGAACAAAACCATCATTTCTTATCCATCTCCATCTAATTATATAGACCCTAGTGATCTAGCCTCCACTTCAGCTAATCCATTTCCCATAGCTCTAGAAAAATAGGTTATTATTAAAGATGCAAGAATTTCCACGCACTATCTAAAGGATATCCTCCATAGTGAAAATTTACCAAAATCCCATAAAAAATTTGGTAAACCTAAAACTCCCAAACTCCAGACCCAATCAGATTTGGCAACCAAAGAAGAAGCAACCAAAACATCCTATGGTTTTTATACATGTAACTACACCAAATAAATATCAAGAGGCTTTTTTTCAGGGATATTGGTTATATTATGAAGGCCTCACCAATTTTTTTTAGAATCCAAATTATATTATCCCTAATAAGATAATGGATCATCTTGACTATATAGAGAAAGGACTTGGCCCACAGGTGCAAGGAATTTTAGAACCGTTATCAGCTGGAGTCATCAATTGGAATCATGGTCTTGGATATCAATCACAAGAGGATGACCTCATAACATTTGATAGTGACTCTTCTAAAATGACTAGTAATGAGACTCCTAGAAATGACACAACATCCCATTATAGCCTTTTTAATGAGCTTACTGATTTAGATATGTTTGATTCAAATTCCATATTGACCATAACACCTATTGGAACTTCCCATCCTGAAGTAAAATTTTTTCTTATTGGAGCTTCCCATCTTGAATCAAAAAACCCATCCTACTGGTGCTTCCCTCCCTGAAGTAAGACATTATATATTTACCATTGGTGTTTCCCATCCTGAAGCAAACCCTCACTGTAACCTATGCCTTTGCCATCTTGAAATCATAGATTGGGATCATTAAAATTTGGTCATATGCCTCAATGAGTTTCAAAATGAAGAATCAATTATATAATACATGGGCCTATGAGATGCATTCCCCATTGGTGTTCATAAGTAGGGTTTTGATTTTTCATTGAATTATTCTACCTACTTTGGAGAAAAGGCAAAATTTATGGTCATAATAAAGAACAAACATCAAGATTTTCAAGTTAAAACCTATTTGAGGCACTTGTTGATCAGGGAAAAAGTTTTAAAAAAAATAAACAAACCTTTGCGTGAAACCTTGTTTTAAGCATTCCCAGGTGGGAAAGTTTGCTCATCCCCTCAAGACATAAAAATTCCATCTAGCCCAAGTTCCATAGCTAGTATAAGCATCTCTTTAAAATAACATCAAATATTTGAGCATCTTGCTCTTGAGTTTCTAGAGGTTTTTTTAAAATGGCCTTTACTTGAGAAGGCAGATTCTAATTCTTCATATTATCTAGATCTTTGGGAAAAACAACAAGAAGATGAAGCAGAGGATCATGACCATACATTACCTACAATTCTAGAATATGGATCCACACTCCTTATGGGGAGCACAAAAGAAGTGAATTTAGGAACCCATGAGGATCCTAAAATTGTTTATTTTGGAGCTTCCCTTACTGAAGTAGAATGTGAACATATTATATCCATTCTTAAGGATTATATAGACATATTTGCATGGGCATACTCTGACATGCTAGGTTTGGACCTAGATTTAGTTGTGCATCATCTTGTTGGCCACACAGATGTTAAACAATTCAAGAAAAAGCTAAGAAAGATGCATCAACACATCACCCTTTTGGTTAAGGCTGAGTTAGAAAAGTTTTTAGGAGCCAATTTTATCATACCATTGGACTACTCTGAATTGATTTCTAACATAGTACCAATAAGTAAAAAGACCCTAGATATACGTGGTTACACTAATTTTCATGATATCAACAAATCATGCCCTAAAGATGACTTTCCTCTACCCGACATCGACATGATTATTGACTCAACTATTGGGTATGATATGCTATCCTTAATGGATGGATTTTCTAGTTATAATCAGATCAAGATAGCGCCTAAAGATCATCATAAGACTGCATTCACCACTCCATGGGGGACATTCTGTTACCAATTCATGCCATTTAGTTTGAAGAATGTTGGAGCCACATGTCAATGTGAAATGACTATCATCTTCCATGACATGATGCATGACATTTCGAGGATTATGTTGATGATATAATAGAAAAATTGAGAACAATAGCTAGGCACCCTAACATTTTATGAAGAATATTTGAGAGGCTTCATGCATATAAAGTCTACTTGAATCCTAAGAAATGTGTCCTTGGAGTTACATCAGTAAAATTTCTAGGGTTCATTGTATGATAATGAGGGATAAAATTTGACCCTACAAAGGTCAATACTATTACGGAACTACCTCCACCAAATAATCTTAAATAGTTATGAGGTCTACAAGGACAGGTCCAGCCTATATGCAGGTTCTTTTCTCAATTGGCAGATACATGCCACCCATTTACCCATATCTTAAAGAAAGGGGTAACATTTTAGTGGGATGAATATTTTAAGATAGCATTTACAAATTTTAAAACATACTTGGCCAATTGATCAGTCTTATGACCTCCAAAAGAAGGAAAGCCACTACTTCTTTATATATCAGCCATGGAACATGCATTGGGGGCACTTTTGGCTCAGCATGATGATCATGGTAAGGAACACGTGGTTTACTATTTAAGCCACACATTGGTAGCCTATGAACATAATTATATGCTTATTGAGAAGGCATGTTTAGCTATGGTATTTTCCACTTAGAAATTATGACATTATATGATAAATAACAAAACTATTGCTATCACCAAGGTAGATCCTCTCAAGTTCCTATTATCTAAAGTAGCTCTTCAAGGATGCATGGCTAAATGGATTATTCTCCTTAGTGTGTTTGATATTGAATACCAGAATCAAAAATAAATCAAAGGATAGGTTCTTGTGGACCAACTTGTAGAAGCTCCTATTACAGCCACTCAACCTCTCAACTTCGACCTTCTGGATGATTTTATCATGATGGTAGAACAAGTATCACAAGAACATAAATAGTGGACACTCTATTTTAATGGATCCTTCACATCTCAAGGATATAGAGATGGTATATTATTGATCATGCCATAGGGGGATTTGATCCCCAAAGCATTCCATATACAATTTTAGTGTATAAATAATATGGTTGAATATGAGGCATTGGTTATAGGGCTCCATCTTATCATATAATGTGACATTAAAAGATTAAAGGTCTATGGATATTTGTAGCTAATCATAAATCAAACAACTGAATAGTATCAAACAAAATATGATAAGCTTGTTCCTTACAAGCAAATTGTCGATGACCTCAAGACACATTTTAAATCTCTATAGTTTGAGCAAGTTCTACGAGTTAACAACAAATCTATTGATTTCATGGAAAAAATTGGTTCCATGATTCAAATGCATGATAGTGCTAAAGACTATCAATTCTTGATTGAAAATCTTCTTTAGTCGGCACATATTCTATTATATTCAAAGAGGATATGCATCATTGTTGATCCTAATCCCTCACCTGAGCTACCATGGTACCAAGATCTTTATAACTATTTCCATAGTCATGTATTTCCCACCAACCTTTCCAATACCCAAAAAAAACTTTTCCTTTATTGCTTAACATGTTATATCCTCTTTAGAAACATGCTTTATCAAAAAGGCTATGATGGAATGCTTCTTCGTTATTTATCTTTGGGAGAATCCAAGATGGCACTAAAGGAGGTTCATGAAGGAATGTGTGGGACCCATACTAATGGTGTAGTCCTTGCAAAGAAATATCTTTAAATAGGCTATTATTGGCCTAAAATGGAGACAAATACTTGTAATTATGTAAATAAATGTGTTCCTTGTCAGTAGTATGGTAACTTGATACATGTACCTTCCTTAGCATTATAACTAATTACAATACCATGGCCATTCTCAATATGGGGTCTTGATCTCATTGGAAAAATTAACCCAACATCTTTAGATGGTCATAAGCACATTTTTACTGCAACCAAGTACTTTACCAAGTGGATTGAGGCCATTCCTTTCACTTATGTTACTGGGAAAAAAATAGCCAAATTCATTTATTACCATATCATCTATCGATATGGCATCCCAACCCGTATTATATTTGACAATGATGAATCCTTTATAAACCAAGATGTGAAATCTCTTTGTGAAAAATTCAAGATCAAGCACAATAAATTCACTCCATATAACCCATAAGGCAATGGACAAATTGAGGCATCAAATAAAACCATTCTAGCCATCTTTAAAAAGATTGTCAATGATGTTGGTTGTAATTAGCACTTGCAACTCTTTCCTACCTTCTGGGCTTATAAAACCAATCATCACACCCTAATTAGAGCTACTCCATACTCCCTTGTTTTTAGAATTGAATCTATCATATTATTCAATATTGAGATCCCATCATTAATAATATCACTAGATCACATTGAAGATGATGAAGACTATAGATCCTTATGGTTGCAAGAACTAGAACTTTTGGATGGTAAGCATTTGGCTACCCTAGAAAACTTGTAGGCCTATCATAATAGATTATAGAGAAGCTAAAACAAACACATTCTCCCTCAATAATTTGAGATTGGTGACATAGTTTTGAAAAATAACCAAAAGAAAATTAATCCTAAACCTAAAAAGAAAGGCAAGTTTTAGCCTAATTAGTTAGGACCATATATTGTCACAACAAAATATGGATCAGGAGCATATCGACTAGCTAAACCTAATGGTGAAGAACTTTCAGAGCCCATCAACATCATAAACCTTAAGAGATTATACACATGAACAAATTTGAACCATTGTCTATAAGACCCATAACTTGGGGGCAACTTGTGTTATCATAATTTTATCCCACCCTTTTATCTTACCTTGAACATATTTTATACTACCGTGGTCCACTTTTCATGAATCTCGATAGTAAAAGCTTTGAACCCTTATCACTTTGAACACATTCTTCATCCCATTGTGGATTTCTCTCTTTGAGAATCATATTCTTTGTTTTGTCTAGTACATGTTATAATCTTGAACACTTTTTATCCCTTGACCAATTATTATCTTGATTATGTCTTATGAACATTATGAACATCTTCAGCAACAGTTCTACAAAGTAGTTCAACCAAGATAGTTTTTTATATTTTTTAGACAAGTGAACAACCACATCTTCTTATTTCAAGTATTTGATACTCTTTCTTGCTTTATCAAGAACATCACTCTCATCAATTTTTGAGCATGGGCTATTACAACCATCTTAGTTGTCTTATTGGAACATCTACTCTTAGGATGTGCATCTCCTCAACTAGATGGTCCCACCTTGTGAAAATTTTATCCTAAAAACACCAAAAACATTAGATATACTTTTATAATACCAAAAACATCAAAACATGATCCATAAAAGAACAAAAACATTATCTCACACTTTTATACATTTGTACATTCTCATTCCACCATGCTACGCACTTGTTGTTTTCTAAGATCATTCTTTCTCATCTCATCAGCTTCTTGTTTGCTAGACCATTCTCATTTTGTTGTCGTATCTTCCATTTATTATATAAAATTAATCATGCTAGTCTGATCATCATTTTTCTTCTCTCCCATTTCCTAGAAGAACTACATTTGGCCTAAAGTTCATGTTGGAACATGCATCCATGGAACTATGTAGGTTGCATCCACTTGTCTTATACATCTAGAGTTAGCTCAACTAATACTTTCCTTTTCTTCTCTTCCCCCATTTCTTTTTCCATTGTTCCTTTTTAATTTGGGAACAATTTTCATGTCATTATTCTTTTTTATGATGTGGTGGAAAGTAATGCCTCTACCACACATGCATGAACATTTGTCTTTAAACCACACTAACTTGGTTTTTGTGTGTGTGTGTGTGTTTATTTTAGTTTTATTAGTGTTTTGTTGTGATTTCACACCTCTCCTTTTATTTCTTATCCTTTTTCTTACTTCTTATCTCATCTTGGTCTTGTGTTTCCTTGTTTGTTTTTACTTATCTCTTTTCTGTTTCTAAACATCTTGATGATTCACATGGATCTCGATTGTTTATATCTTGATCCTATGTTATTATGTTGTTCTTGGATCTTTTTTTTTTATTATTATTTGTGTCTCATTTTTTTGTTTGATTTTGCTTTTTCTTTTGTGTTCAGAATGCCTTGATGGTCCCCATGGATCTTGATTATTCATATCTTGGTCTCATGTCATTAAGATGTTCTTGCCTTTTGTTTTTTTTTAAACATTTTTATTCCTAATTAAGTCTTGATACATCATATCTTGATTTCAACTAAGGTTTATTTATGTTTATGTTTATGTTTATCTTTATCTTTATCTTTATTTTTCTATTTAAATATAAAATGTTGTAACTCTGGTTTTCACCATTATTTTAACATTATCTTTAGTTATAGATATTCACATTTGAAGTGGCTCAACACAATTGGAATCTTATGTCATTATAATTTATTCATACTTATGATGCCTAATTTCTTTTTCTATATCAAGCACTTTTTTCTCAAGTCTCAAAGTCTTAACATCAACATCAGCTTCAATGAACGATTCTCAAGAACACTTTACAAAACCTAGGCTCATGATATAGAATTAGACATCTAGGTAACATGCATTTTAGAACTTAACTCTATGCTTATACATGAATCTCTTCACATAAATTGTGAGTTTAATCAATTCTTGGTCTGTTTTCATCATTTCTCATTCCATTCTCTCCCAAACTTGGGTGAACTACATTGGCTTGAAGTTCATGTTGGAACTTGAGTCCATAAAACTATGTAAGTAGTGGTCAATTTCTATTGAGGTTAGCTCAACTATATCCATTCTTATTTTCATCTCTCTCATCACTTTGTGCATTCTCATATGCTTGGTTTTATATGAATTTCTAAGCCATTACACCATCGCATGTATGTTTACGTCCACTCACTTTAACCTTTCGTTTTGGTTATATCTTTGAGCTATTTTTTCTTGCCAATTACCCATGTTGGGGCACACAATATGAACCACATCTGAATTAAATCAACTCTACAAGGGAAAAATCATTATTTATTCATTATCAATGATCAAAATATGCCCTACTAGGGTAAATTTTTTTTATCATGATCAAATCTACTCTACTAGAGTGATTTTTATTATATTCTCTTTAGAGACATGTGCTTCCCTTCCTAAATAAAAATGTTCTCTCTTTTCCTCTAATTCCAAGCTCTCCACATTAAATCCCATGATGGAAATATTTAGTGTGTAACTTATCTTGGTATTGATCAATGTCGTAAGTGCGCAGCTTGTACTCTCAAATTGGGTACATTTACAGTGTGTCCCTTATATTTATGGATTGTACCTTTCCCATTCCCCCTATCTTTGGGTCCTATTATACCTCTCATTATATTTTGATCATTGATGCTAATCACATGTGAAATAATTAGATCATTTAGATGTGATCTATTCCATGGGTTAATCTCTCACTTTCTCTCTCTTTTCGAGAGTTCATCCTTCTTTTTCATCCTAGTATGTCCTCTCGAGGGGGCATCATGGGCATCCATCTAATTTATTATTGACAACTCTTATCTTTGAAAATACTTTTCTTTTCTTGAATGTCTTGCTATGCCTTCTCAAATAGGGACAAAATGTAGACATTCAATTCTTAACACCATTTATGTTGAAATTGTCAATCTTACTCAAATGCACATTTTAGGTCAAAATCCATAAAATGCCCTAAATTATTCAAATGTATCACTTACAAGTGCTAGTTTAGGTCAAAGTATCCCTAAATAGGGTAATGTATCTATGGGCCAACTAACTTGATCAATTCATTTCAAGTCAAAATTATGATTTTGCATTTTGTGCTTTGGATCACTCTTTTCTTATAATTCATTGGTACATGCCACATACATTTGTTATTTGGTGTTGGTAACATCATAAATGGGAATACAACTCCAACACATCTAACATCACCTTATAGTTCCTCTCCAGTCAAATTATGACCGAGTAATATGACTTTCTAACCATTTTGATTAATTGAGGGCCAATTTTCAAATAATTGCACAAATGTTGATTAACCTTGTTTAAGGCTAATTAATCCAAATCAAGAGCTTAAATGGATTATCCATGAGAGTTGTTGAATATTTTTTTTTGAAAATTGATTCCTATTATCTACATCATCAAGTGACCTCATTTCTTGGAAAGACATCCCTAGGCCATAAATGCCACAAATATTAGGATTATGGGTTACCCATGCCTAGTTAATGCCTCCCATGCTTCTTAAGTGCCCATTATTTCAAGGTCATGATGAAGATAATTATGGATTTAATTCCATATATTAGGATTATCTATGGCCACACATCTCAATCTTGAGATGGACAATCATGGTTGATCCTGACTAATCTCAAAAATCTATAAATAGAGAGGTCATGAACATCATTTCTAAGATATTTTTGTACAAGGTTAATATGCTCAAATATCTTCAAATCTTGAATATTTCAAATTTATAATGTTAAATTATTTCCATAAGGTTTTGAATTTGATCATAGATTTTACTTGCAAGCTTCATTGTTAGGCTAGTTTAGTGATTTAGAATCAAGAGCCTAGGTTTTATGGAGTGTTCATGAGCCATTGGAGGAGTTTACCACCATTTTTGAAAAAGACAAGGATGATTGATCAAGGGAGAACATGTTTTTGAGCCACATGGGTATGGTGAATCCATTTAAGAAGGTAATATGGTGTTACTTTATTTCATTTGTTTCTTGTTATCCTTTTCAATTCTCATAGGAATAGATAGGATTGGTTAGTTATTTCTTTATGCATGTTTCATTATTTATGGACTAATGATTGACTAACTTTCTTTGTAATCCTCTCTACACCCATATCATCTTAGTCTAGTGTTCTTAGGCATGGCTACTAATTTTCTCATAGTTAGTCATATAAAGTAGTCATATAAACATGGAATCATACGCTCATATTCAATAAATCATAACCATAAAAAAAAAATCATACAATGCATATAATTCTATCTTAACATCATTTTCACTATCAAGATAGTATGCATGCCTAAATGATATCTTACCAAATGCCACAACACATATTATTCAAGTAACAACTAATACATATATAATTATTTAGGTGTGGGCCAAATATAGTATGTACCATGCAAGTACTTTTCATACTATATAACTCTATGACATCCCATACTACCATAGCTCATTATGCCCAAATCACTCTACTCAACATGAACAACCAATCTAACATTGGAATCATTAAACCAACAAATCAGGATTATACCACCTAGGTATACCCTAGATTAAATTACATAATAATAATCAAATGAAAACATAAGCTCAAGGCACACATAACGATGCACTATATTATTATATAAATGTTAGATCATTGCATATAAAATACTCTCACAAAATACAATGCACACAAGTTTTCATATTTTTATGATGTTGCATTTATGACTCTACTGACATGTTTTCCTAACATAATTGTGCTACATATAAATACTATTTTATCATTTCTTTTTGAAATAATTAAACATAGCATTCCAACATAAGTCTTCACATCTACCATATTATGATTCTTATATGGAAATATGAGGCAACATTAAATTTCCATCCAACATTTGATCTTGCATTAAATAGAAATCATAATCTCTTTTATTTAAATGACTCTGATTTGTTATAATATAGAATAATCTCATGAACATCATATTCATTACTTAATAATAATATTTTATCTAGTAATCCAATTCCATTCAATCCATGATATAGAATTTTCAGGCAAAGACAAATTTCAATTGAGCATTCAATCTTGCAAATAAATATATGTTTATTTAAATGACTTAGCAACTTCTTAATAAACTTCAATGACTTCTTAAAAGATTTTAGCAACCTCTATATTTAGACTTGGCATTTTATCTCTGTGGCTTGGTGTCACATAATAAAGACTAGGAATTTTACAATTATGCATCATAATGTTTCAGTTCACTTTGGCATTTCAATTAAGTGAAAAGGCATTTTATTAAAATGACTTAGCTTCTATTTATCTTAAAACTCAACACTTTTACCAAAGGTACAATGCTCTAAAAATTTTGGCCTCATAAATAAAGTGATCAGCATTTAAAGATTTGGGTTTTACCATTTTTTTTAGTGACTGAAATGTTTGACTCAACATAAAATATGTGGTGTTTCAATATAGATACTCTGTGTTTGACAATGTTTCAATAACTATTCAACAATTTAACTCATTAAAAACTCAGCATATTATATTATTTCAACCCAACACTTTCCAATATATTCAACTCGGCATTTAATTATAGATTTATCATTTCAAAGGTAACTCGGCATTATAATAAGAGGATCTGGAAATTCATTAAATATGGTTAAATCAATTCAAAGCTCAATGATTCTATATAGACTCTCAATCATGATTTATTTTTAGCAATTAAATTAAATGACTAGGCGCTTTTAATTCTTTTGACCTAGCATTTGCATGTTATTATCCTATTGTTGCATTTTTACACTCTCAGTAATTCAATGTTCTATTTTAAGTGACTTGGCATCACATGCAAAAGACTCAGATATAGAGAATCGCATAACATTTTATTGACTTTAGCTATTTACTTTTGGCTCAGATTTTCATTTGTATTTAACTCAACTTGCAGCCATTAAACTTTACATTAAAGGATATGACTAATCATTCCAATTTACTTGGCATCACATTAAATAGACTTTAGCTAATATATATATTTATTCTCAATGCTTTACAATAATATAAAACTCAGTATTTCAATAAGGTATTTTCACATGCATAGAGTTTTATTTATATAATTTGGCTTTCTAATGACATAGCTTGGCATTTTCATTAGACTCAGTAATCTTAGTTATTTTGGCCTTTTATTTACTCAGCAACTTCAACAAAGTGATCTGGCACCCATAAAAGGACTTTTACGATCCTCAACTTTTTTATTTATTAACCCTAGTGCTTAATAAGATATACTCAATTACATTTTAATCCAAATAAACTTTTATGATATCATATATTCTTCTATGATTTCATTAGTAAGCAAGTTTTCTATTTATCTTGGCATCCAAGTGAATGGATTGGGTATTTCCTAAAAAAAAATTCAATTTGTTAAGAAGGCATTTCAGCTATATACATGGCTGGACAGTTTAACTCTTTGGCTTGGTGGTTTAATAATTAACTTCCATTTCAAAAATATCAACAACTCAGCTATTTACATTTTTACACAGTGAAACCTAAGCAATGACTTTAATTTAAAACTTATAAAATTTCAATTGGTTCAATGTGTAATTAATATGCCCAACATTTCAATAAAAAAACATGACAAATTGTTCATAAGACTCCACATTGGATTTACATGTTCAATCTTAAAATTAAATATTTATCCCTTTGAATAAAAATGACATCAATGAATCTCATTGGCTCGGCTATGCTATTTTAAATACCCATCAATGTTTTTTAATTACTCATCCTTTTATAATTTATACTAGTGACTTAGTTGACTCAGCGTTTGCAATTTAAATTCGGCATTCAAATTAGACACATGGTGTTTCTTATTAATGATTGGGCATCTTATAAAGGTGACTCATCATTACAAATAATGACTTGGCATTCCATCTATTGGTTAGGAATTTTAATTAAATACATCTTCTATTTATAAAATGAATGTCTATAAAATGCTAGTTTATATCATATCATGCCAGTCTATTATTAATGAAACTCAGATCAAGAAAATTATAAAACACAAAATATTTAAATTAAAGTGCAGGATCTATGAATGGGATGCTATCCAAAATACAATATTTCCTATGAATCTCTAAAACTCTCAGAATAATATAAACCCATACTATATACACACAAAAGTATAAATACAGAATTGACCTTTGTACTTGAAAGATGTAGATGCCTCTCCTCTTGCTTCCTCCAATTCTCAAATTTGTCTCCTTTCTCCTTTTCTTCAGACCCCTATGTGTGTCTATCCCTATTTTTCCCCCTTTAAAAACTCTCGAAGGCTTTATTTATATATTTCACTCTCTTAAATTTTTTGCCCCACCCTTACATGTAAATTCTCCATTGATTTTACCCCCATACATGCCAAGCTAACTCAAATTCTAAATTCAATAACTAGAGTTAAACTTTTCTCCATGTCTTAGTCAACTCAACTTTTTATTTCTATAATCATTATTAAAAACATGCCATTTTAAATGACTATGCCCCTTGTCCTTGTTTATCCAATTTTAAGCTTAAGTTGACTCAATAAACAATAATATCTATTTTCCAAATTTTCAAGTAAATTTCATGCATGCATATTCAAGATTACATTATCTCTTCTTTATAATATTTAAATAATTTTAATTTCATGCAAATAATCATTACTAGGATAATTACCAATTTATCTAATAACTATTTAGTCATTAATTATTTTTATTTACAAGATAATCGTATCTAAAATAATAATACCTTTTTAGTAATTGATAATTATTTTCATAATTTAAATTTAAAAATCAAATCAATTATAAAATAGATCTAATGCATACTAAAATTAATTCCACACACACAATATAATCACAAGCAATACGAACTAACATTTTTATGAAAATATCATTTAAAATCTATTGTGTATGTGTATAGGGTTACTAACATTTTTCACTGATATTCCCTTAATCACTCCATCTAGTTTATCCTTTCTGATGTTGTTCTCCCTCATCAATATTTGAGGGTAGGACCTATCCTACATCCACCTCAAAACATGTAGGTAGTTAGTCTAAGTCATCATAAATATTACCGATGATGCAAAAACTAATAAACACATATGCACAATGTATAAAATAATAACATAAAATTATCATAACATGTATTCTAATCAATAATATTACTATCCCATTATAGTATATGTCATAAAGCTCAAAATCAAAGCAATAGTAATCAAATTTTAACTGTACTAATCAATAGATTAAAAGTTATTAATTATAGGGTGAAATTAAGATGTGATAGTAGCCTGAACATAAATGGCTCAACCACTTGTACCTTATCCCCATACTGCATAGACCCTGAGGTTTGATGTTAGTAGTATCCTAGAGGAAAGCCTAGGGTAAGGTTCCTAGAAAGTTCCAATGTAGGTTCTTCCCCTCACTCCTACCACTTTACAACTCCCTCTCATGGTGCCACTCAATTCCTCACCCCTTCCATAAGCTATTCAAGTGGTGCCTCCTCTCTTCCCTTTTATTCCCCATCTTTTGTTCACCCAAGTACCCTTAGCCTCAATCATCCTAAACATCCTCACTTCCTCATTTCTATCTACTCCATCCATTGTCTAACCTAGAACCTCATCAGTACCTCCATTGGGTATGCCTCAAATCTTGGTACTTATAGGTGCACCTCCTTTGATAATCATAGCTATAATCTTTGGGAGTACACCTCAAGTGGATAGAACCATCCTAACACCCCCTTTGGTCATCTTGAAACCTCTTTTGGTAATCCAACAACCTCCACAATTGGCCCCTGTAGCTCCTACTATCTCTATGAGTCCTTATACCATAACACCTAGGGCTAACCCAAATAAAAGAGATAAAAAGAAGTAGAAGGTGACTCACCCTCAGGATTCAGTCTAGATACCTTATACTTTAGCCTAAAATCCTTCATTGGCATCTATGGTTCCTCTAACACTAGTCACAACATATCTATGCATTACTCCCCATCTCTCTCTTTCCATCACCCTAGACACCTAGGGATTTGGTTTCAACCAACCAATTTATTCCCTTTTGATGAATATCCCTCTCCCTAGAGTCATTTACCCTCAAGTGGGCATGACCTAAGATTATTGGTGGGCATAGATGTTCCTATAGACCTCCCCATTTTTCCTTCCTTCCTTTGCTCCCATGCCCCCTCCTCCTCCACTTATTTCCTCATCACACCTTTCACTTTCTCCATCTCCCATCCACCTCATCCTCTACCCATCACCACCAACTCTACCACTCCTCCAAAACCTCTTAGAACCTAGGGGATGGTCCTAATGTTACAAGTTCTTAAGATGACAATCCAAGGTGACCTAAAATGTAGTGGAGTTTTGACCATGACATAGGGAGCATAAAGAGGACCCTCATGTATAAATTCATCCAAAAGGGGAACTTGGTATTTTGGTAGACCCAATAATATTTTTTCTCCCTAACCAAATTGAAGACCTTTATTGGTGATGAAAAGGTAGCTAAGGATCCACTCTTCATTTTTCAAGTGACCCGTGACATGTTGGAGAAGATCCTCAAGGATATGGAAAATCAATTCTAGACCCTAGAGTCTTAAGAAATGAGCTCCTTACCCACAAGGCTAATTAGGAAGGTCAAGGATTCCCTCTTACTCCTCTTTTCAATTCTATTGAAGGTGGTGGAAACTATGGTAGAGACCAAAGTGCTCATCTAGTGAACTTAGTCTTATCTAAAGAGGATAGCATAGATTGATGTAAAATTCAAGAATCTCTTAGTTATAATCAATAATGGCATGTTCCCAAAGTTGAAAATGATGCACACCTCAGACTTGGCATTGATCAAATGTATGTCAAGAACATGAAAATGTCTATAGAGGAATGGATGGCTATATCTCAAACCATGATAGGACCCGTGGAAGATGGTAGGAAAAAGATATTAGCATACTTCAAAGAAATCAATATCTCTATGTTGTTCTACCCAGATGGCACCTTGTTGGACAAGGGAGATTTTTGAATCCACCTGTGTCACTTTGACTAGGTCATGAGTAAAAAGGTCACTAAGGCAAATGAGTAAGGGGACCAAGAAATTCTTGAGCTTTCAACATAGTCCACAATGAGCATCAGCCAAGTGTTAATGGAGGCTCCTATCTAGGTGTATCAAAGATCGGTAACCCAAGCCAAGACAATATTTAGAGAACCCCTTATGAACCTCACTCATCTAGATTGATATTTTTACCTCATGGTAGTAGTGCTAGAGCTAGGGATGTAAGGTCCAAGTAGTTAAGAGTTGGATCCTCATAGTTACCACTGTATATCAATTGAGTGGTCACCCACAGATATTTTTGATGGCTTGAGGGGATTTTATTTTGTTTTTTTAATTATATGGTTGTAACTAATAAGAGTGGATATCATGGACCAATATGGGAATCTCACACTATTTAGAGGTGAATCCCATCCTTATCTATAAAATGCATAGTTGTATTGTAATTAAAGGGTTGATTAAATATTGCTTGAAAGTGTTGTCAAATTTAAGCCAAGATTTTACTTTCTTTCTCCTTTAATGCTTCAAATTATAAATTTTGGCCATGATTGATTTGTTGTAAAAACACTTGTCTTGTAATGAAATTAATTTAAATTTTATGAAAAATGTTTATTATGTGTTTCAAATTATCTTTCATAGATTAATCAGACTAACACCTTGCCATTTAAAATATGTTAAGGTTACAATGTGTTGTCTATTATAATCCCTTTATGAACTCATTCATTTTTCTTCTCACAGTAATGATAATTTTTGTGTTGGTCTACAAGTTATCTTGGAGGTTTATGTGTGATCTATTATAAACTAATAATATTGATAATTAATAAGGGTTCATAGTTGAGGCATTCTCCCTTGTTTCCTCATACTCTTCCCATTGTATATTCTTGAAGGTGGAACTTTTGGTGAAACACAATCCTTAGTGGTATAAATATGTGAGGGCACTTGGTTCGATGGTCAAGACATTGATTTCATTCTAAATCTAGAGTCACTCATTCCTACCTTACCCTCCCCTCTCTTTTTGTGTTTATTTTTAAATATTGAACTATCCTTCCCCTTATGTTTAGAAAGAAAAGGAGCATAACATATGAGTATCAATAACAACTTTAGACAATTAAAACTTTATCCAAGAATTTTGTATTGAGCTTTTGGTGGTGGCATTGTATCTCTTGGAGATTATTTCACATAGACTCCATAGTTAATTCAAATACCCATAGCCATGCCCTAGGCTGATCCCAAGTTAGTCCTAAAATAAAGGACAAAAGTCCATCATTATTCCCATCTTCCTCTTTAAGAATACTTAATCTCATGGGTATTTCAAAACTAGATTTTGGATCAGACAATAAGTTATTTTTCAAGTTTCAATAGTCCATATAGATTCATCTCCATGCAATTGACCCTATCTAGTTGATCCTCATTATAAACCACTCTGATATGGTATCATAGATCTTCTAGTAGATGTTTTCCATTGATTTTATTGTGAATATTACATTTGAGCTTGTTCAAGTTTTTCACTAATTTCTATTTTTTAGGGTTTGGTGGGGTTTCTTGAAAATCCATGCAAATATGCATATTTGGGGTCTCAAATTGAAAGATAGATAATGGCATTAGATTTATAAGGTGCCAAAACCATAGATTTTACAATCCACACAATATTTTTCTATGACAGATGATTTTTAGCCTTTTTTAGGGTTTGGAGGTATTTTCTTAGAATATATAAAAATCTATACACCTAATGACTTCTAAGAAAAACCATTTCTATGTTTTTTTGGGTTTATCAAGAAACTAAGTGGGTCTCTTTTAGTATTTAAATAAATTTCTCCAAATTTGTGGATCTAGGATTTCTTCAAACTTGGTAGAATTTTTTGCCTACTGCACTTGTAGAGCCTGAGACCCTATTTGCACACCCAATGGAATTTGTGACCCTATTTGCATTCCCAATAAAACCCAACTAGTGTGTTACGTGCCCACTAGAACTCAACCAGTATACTACACCACTGGTAGAACCTTACCAATGTGTTGTACCCTAAGTAGACCTTGACTAGTGTATAAGCACCTCTAATAGACTTTGACCAATGTGTAAGCACAATCGATGGACCCTGATAGGGATACTAACATGACCTGTAAACCCCAATGGTGGTGCAAGAATCCCCCTTAAACCATGATGCTAGTGCAAGCACCCCTTATAAAACCCAATGATGGTGCAATCATTCCCCATAGAACTTGCTAGTAGTGAAAATAACCCCCATAAACCCATTTCCTACTCAAGCATTCTTATAGATACATCATGTTATTCTACCCTCTTGTGATGGTCTAGAGGATTTTAAATCTAAGCCAGTTTCCCCCATCCTACCCCTTATCCCCTTAGTCATGGTGTGGTCACATGAAGGGGGATTAAATCTAGCACCCAATTCTAAGTTTTGAACACACAACATTTGTCAAATTTTGCAAAGTAGAGGATTACCTTGCCATATTGAACTTCAATTGATCATAACTTTCATCCTGTTGGTCCTTTTGAGGTGTCATATTTTTAAAAGTGCATGTTTTTTTATTTCTTTGCCATGAGTGGAAAGTCAAAGTGAAAATACTCTTAAGGAGTAAAGGCTTACATTGAATCATGATGAGTATAGAAATAAAACTGACACCTAATGTAGAGAAGGTAAAGTGGTTCAACTAAAGTGACAAATCTTATGATCTATTATGCCTGTCTATATCTTCTAAATTACTTTTTCATATTAAATTTTCAATAAATCCAAATAAAGTGTGGACCTTATTAGGTAAACACTTTGGAAAATAAGACAAAATTAGGGGTCATGAGTTGGAGAATGAGCTCATTAGTTTGAGCCCATGTGAATTTGATATGATTCAAGACTTCTTCACCAAGTTCAAATCATTGAGGTTATAGTTGAAACTATATGATAGTTATAAAAAGGGTGATCAATTAATTATTTCCATCCTTGCCAAATTGGGACCTGATTATTTTATATTTATTTCTACCTTCCATGCCACAAAGCATGCCCTTGGAACTGCATGTATAATGACATCCTTAGATGAATTTGATACTGACTTGACTCAAGAGCGATACAAGCTCATTCAAATGGGTACACTAAAGTCCTCTAAATTGTATGCCTTATTTGTGAGTTATGACAAATAGAAGGCTTCCAATAGTAAGGATAAAAAATAGAATAGGAAAGACCCAGATTAAAGAAAGCATCAAGAATCTGATGCTAAGACAAAAACATCAAAAGAATCCTCCTCATCAGATAAGAAACCCAAGAAAGAGTGAATCACAAGTGGATATTACAATAAATATAGCGTGATGAGTCTAAATGCATGAAGAAACAGATTGACCAACTGACAAAAATACTCAAGAAACACAATATTAGTGTCCTTGATTCTTCCACTTAGAGTTCATTGTCATAGGCATCTTCTAAGTCAAAAGATAGTAAGAAGGGAAAAGATAAGGGAAAATCACTTGTTATATTTGCATCCTAACATTCCACATGGGTTAATTATTTTGGTGCATCACACCACATGGCTTCATCACATGACATGTTTGCATCCTTGGAGCCTTATTATATACCTTCCATTCTATTAGGTGATGATACTTCCAAAAATGTTAGTGGGAGAGGATCATTTGAAGTGAAAGATGGGACATTTAATTATGTTTTATGTGTTCCCTCTTTATCCACAAATCTCGTTTTTTTTTATCAAATCACTCCCATTAGTTTGAATAAGATATTTGAGTTCATATTTAATTTTGTGGTTATTAGGGAAGCTAACAGTCACTCCATTGTTAATTTGGGAAAGTAGATCACCAATCCATGTTGTATACTTTCTCTCATTTTGCTCTTGATCAACCCTCTATTGAATTTCTCACTCATTTAGATGAGGTGATTAAATAATAGCATGAGTAATTTGGCCATCTCAACTATCATTACCTAGAGAAACTTAGTTGTCAAGACATGGTTTCAGGGTTACCACGAGTTAAGTTTTTTTATGGAGTTTTCCATGGTTGAATTCTTAGTGATAATCCAAAGGAGAATTATGCCAAGGGAAAATCATAAAGATCTAAAAATATATTAGAGATTGTTCACAGTGACATTGCTAGCCCATTTCCAAAAAAATCATTCCATAAAACAAAGTACATGCTTACTTTCATTGATGACTATTTTAGGTACACTTGGGTTTATTTTACTAAGTAAAAATTAGATGCCTTTGACCATTTTTAGGACTTCAAAGTTATTGTATAAAAATAATTAGGTAAATCCATCAAGCTTTTTTGCATCGATAATGGTGGTGAGTATGTTAGCAACTATTTTGAGAAATTATGTACATCATAGTGGATTAAATTAAAATGTATATCTCTATATAGTCCTCAATATAATGGTGTTATAGAGTGAAATAATGGATCCTTGAAGGAAAATTTAAACTATATGCTTCACTCCAAATCTCTTGCACCTTAGTATTGGGATGAGACCATCAACTATGCTTGTTACATCTAGAACTAAATTCCTCATTAAGCATTGAAGGGAGTCACTCCTTTTATAGGTTGGAGTGGTCAAAAACCCATAGTAGATAAATTTTGAGTGTTTGGTTTTCCTGCTATGGATCACATTCTAAAGAAGAAATGTAAGGCATTGGAACCTCAGATTCAATCTTACATCTTCATTGGATATCTTAAGGGTGTTAAGGGATACATGATTCTCCATATGACCACTCATGAGTTGTTAACTAAGAGTATTTTTCATTTTATAGAGGGTCTTTTAGACTCCACACTTGACACCTCACATCATTCCTTAGATGCACTAGGATTTTATGATACTTTTGACAATTCAGATCTACCTAATCAACATTTTGATGATCCTAATTCTTCTTCTAGTTTTGATAATGAGATTAGTGATGAGGATTCATGTCCTCCTCAATTATCTTCAGATGATGAGTAATTTCCTCCTAAATCTATAAGCATTGGTCCTCTTTGGGCTATTTAGACACTACAAAGTGTTGGCCAATGGGTTGACGATCCATCAGATAATAAACACACATATTCACAATTCTAGGATTCCCCACATGATTTCATTGCATTTAATTATGATCCATAATCATTTTATGATGCATCAAGTACTCTTATGTGGGATACTATTATGAAAGAGGAGTATAGTTCCTTAGATAGGAACAATGCTTGGGATTTAGTCCCACTTCCTAAGGGAAGAAGACTTGTTCTATGTAGGTGGATCTACCAAATAAAGTTTTTAGAAGATGGGTCAATAGACAAGTTTAGAACACATTTGGTATCAAAGGGTTCTTCTCAGGTGCCTGACATTGAATTCACAAAGATTTTCACTCTAATTACCAAAATGAACTCAATTTGACTCACTCTCCCTATTGCCACAACACATCATTGGGATGTTCATTAGATGGATGTGAGAGTGCCTTTGTTCATGGTGACCTCAAAGAGGAAATATACATGGATCAACCATAAGGATTTATGGAAGATTATTCCTTAGTTTGTGAATTTATAAAATCTATTTATGGCTCAAACAAGCTCCCTGAGCTTGGTATTCCAAAATGAAATCCTTTCTTCTTTTAGTTGGGTTCACCATATGTCATTCATATTTTAATGACTACAGTTTATGGAAGCATGATTCAATATTGATTCTAGTTCTCTACGTGGATGACCTATTGATCACATAGAGTTATCCATCCACCATTATTATAGTGAAAACTACTTTTTCTGAAAAGTTCTCAATGACTGGCATGGGATTATTACACTACTTCCTTGGGATTGAAATTTCTCAATTTGACTCTAGGATAATTATTACAAAATCCAAGTATTCTCTTTATTTACTTGCATGATTTAGCATGGTTGATTGTAAGCTAGTTATGACTCCTTTTCTATTTAGTGTGAAACTTGAGGCTAATTATACATATCCATTGGTTGATGCTACCTCATATCAATAACTTATTAGTAGTCTCATCTACCTTATGCACACTAGACCTAACATTTCATATGAAATGGCCATGGTCTCCAGATTCATGTAGGAACCACATGACCTACATTGGAAAATAGCTAAGTGGATCATCCACTACATTTAGGGTACTCATAGTTTTAGGATTCACTAGGGAGCATTCATAGACATTGACTAAAGTATATATACATATTTAGATTGGGTTAGTGACATTCAAAATCATAAGTCTACTTCTAGATATAGTTTCTCCCTTGGTTCAAGTTTGATTAGTTGTTCTACCAAGAAATAAAATGTTATTTATTTGTCTTGTATAGAGGTAGAATACATAAGAGTTTTTAATATTGCCAATGAGTTTATCTAGCTTTAAGGGATTTTCATTAAGTTTAAAATCTAGTTTCAATGAACAAAAATCATCTTCTATGATAATAAAATCACTATCCAGATCTGTAGGAATTTGGCCCTTCATCAATAGACAAAACATATTGATATTTACATGGATTTCATTCAGGAGCTCATCCACAAGGTAGTCATTGATCTCCACTACATCTAAAAAATGAATCAAGTTGTTGATATATTCACCAAACCTTTCACTAAGAGCAAGTATCTTCATTTGCAATATCTTTTTGGGGTTTGAGTAGCTCTATCTTCTTCTTCCTTTGGGGGATCATCTATCTATAATTGGGTACCTTATCAAGCCCTTGTGTTGGGACCTAATTATTCTATGCACCTAAACTATGCTTAATGGGTTGGGGGGGGGGGGGGGGGGGGGGGGGGGGGGGGGGGAAGGGGGGGGCGGGGTTGTTGGTGTAGATTTTTGTCCCACTAGGTTTTGTCTACATGGTCTTATTTAGCTTGCTTAAGTTAATAATAGGTCATTAGGGTAAATGTACTTTAAGTCATTTTCTAATCATGAGTTGAGTTAATTACCTTTTTGGGTGACCTAATTCCTCACTATATAATGTATCTTCCTATGCACTTTTTGGATAATGCTCATTAATATAATTTTATTATTGTGAATACAAGATTTTTCCATTTTTTGAGTTGTTCTTCATGTTTCACTACTCTATAAAGATTAATCTCCATGCAATCAACCCTATCTAATTGATCCTCATTATGGCCCACTCTAGCAAAATCATCTATAATAAATTAAAATATAATGTTGTGGTAGATGTACTATCCAAGAGGGATGAGTCCACTAAGGCATTGTTATGTGTAATGACCATTTAGTAGGTAATTTGGTTGAAAAAGGCATGAGTAGAATGGGATAATGATAGGAATGTACATGTTTTGATTCAAAATATCTAGCATGGTGTAGACACTAGAAAACTACACACTTATAATTTTTGATGCCCAAATTCTTTGGGAACCCATAAAACTTATTAAACCTTCCCAAAACCCCTCTTAACCAACCAAATAACTATTTTCCTAGTCATAAATATCATTCAAAATCATTATTTGAAAGTACTATTCACCATCACTATTCACTATGGGACCCACTATCATTATTCATGATGACATGGCATGTGACATGACAAGTGACATGGTATGTGACATTTCAAGTGACATGGGAGGTGATTTGAGAGGTTATATGGCAAGTGGCATGGCTTAGAAGTAATGTGGCTTCATGTAAGACATCATACCCCACTTGGGACCCTTCCCAAAGTGTTTGATGACCTCATTCAAACATCACAAGGACCCCCCAATGAAATGTGGCAAATTTATCCTTAAGGGATATTATTAAACATGTATTTTTGTCTTCTCACATGAAATTAGACTTTAAAAGAGATACCTACCTTTTTAAGACTTTGGAAAAGACAAATAGCATCCATTTTTGACTTTTTAGCTCAAATAGAGGCTCACCAACCCAAATGGGAGATTTTCCAACCCACATGGGAATCCCCACCAACCTCACATTAGAATTTTCATCCCCCACATGGAAAATGGTGCCACATGTTGTATGCCACCCTTTTAATTGCTTGTGTGATAGCAAGAAAGGATGGTAAAAAGTCTTTAAGTCTTATTCAAACCCATGTGCATGATTTCCATTCAAAAATGGAGACTCACCAGCCCACATGGGAATATTCACCAACATCACCTTGAATAAATCATGATACCACTTGGATAAATTATAATTCATTAAATATTCATCTATTTTGGCATGTTTCTTCACAAAAAAATTCTATAAATACCCCCCTCTCATACACCCAAGGTTAAGAGGCAAGTTAGTCTTTTGTTCTTAGAATATTGCTACAAGTTTTTAGAGAAGGTAATCATCTTGGATATAAGATCTCAAGTAATAAAACTTTTCCAAAATATTCAACAAGCATCCTCAATAAGCCATCCTCAATCCTTCTTCAACAAACATCAAGGTAATTTGTATTGTTTTATAAATTTAATTTCTTCTTTCTTAACCCCCTTTGGCCTCTTATTTCTTGACCTCAAAACCATAACCCTTTTGGAATTATTATTATCCTTTCACCCATTTTCCTCTTTACCCTTAACCTCTTCTTTCTCTTTATTTCATTTACCCATTAGCCTCATCACCATTTATCCCTTTATCCCCTTTTACCTCCTTTCTTTCTCATCCCTTTCATCCATTTACCTCTTTACAATTTACCCATTTTGCCTTCTTTATTTCTTACCATTTTTACCAATTTTAACATTTACCAACCTTAACTAAAACTTTATCCCTTGTCACAAGACAAACCAAACCATTTCCAAACCCAAAACCACAACCTTGCCTTCACCAATTTTCAGCATTAGTGTAATCAAACCAGTTGCTTCATTTTGATTAATTTAGCAAAGTATTTAACTTCATTGTCTCAAATTTAGTTACTTATTGTTTTTAATATTATTAATTTGATACTTTTATGAAAAATTATTTTATTTCATCATTTCAACTTAAGTGTTTAAAGCACGTGGATTGACAACCTCCTAGAAAACTGTTGCTTCTAGGATCTAGCTCATGCTAGCTAATCCACCCATTTACTTGTCTAAAAAACAAGTTTATTTTATTATTATATTATTTTTAGGTCATCCTCACAAACCAAAGAGGATCTATCCATAATCACTTGGATTTAATGCATGCATTTTTAATAGGTTTTTCTACAGACCCCTTATCACTAGTTTCTTTCTTTTCAAAGAATTAAGAAAAGGAAAAAATTTGAGAGAAACACATGGTTATAAGGCTTAAAAAAAATTTGAGTGGAATGGTAATGAATTGTGGTATAAATAATTATTATACCTATGTAATAATTATAACCTTAAGCATAATATCCTTAAGGACCTTCATACATATCTAGTAGGGGGAACCTCGGTATTTTTAAAAACCTATCATAGAATCAAGCAAGTTTTATTTTGGGGAGGACTCAAGTGGGATATGTGGAGAGGATTAAAAATCAAGTTAGTCAAACATTAGTCCATAAATAATGAAAAATTCATAAAGAACTAACTAACTAAGCCTATATATTCCTATGGGAATTACAAAGGATAGAAAGAAATCAATTGAAATAAAGTAACATCATATTACCTTCCAAAATGATTCACCATACCTGTGTGGCTCAAAAGTATGTTCTCCCTTGATCAATCATCCTTGTCTTTGTCAAAAATGGTGGCAAACTCATCCAATGTCTCAAGAACACTCCATAAAACCTAGGCTAATGATTCCAAATCACTAAACTAGCCTATCAATGAAGCTTGCAAATAAAATCAATGATCAAATGAAAATTATTATGGAAATAATTTAAAATTATAACTTTGAAATATTCAAGATTAAAATTCATGTCCATAGCCTCTCTATTTATAGATTTTTGAGATTGGTCGAGATCAACCATGACCATCTATCTCAATATTAAGATGTGTGGCCATGGATAATCCTAATATTTGGAATTGAATCCATAATTATTTTCATCCTAACCTTGGAATAATGGGAATTGAAGAGGCATGGGAGGCATTAACTAGGCATGAGTGACCCATAATCCTAATATTTGTGACATTTATGGCCTAGGGATGTCTTCCCAAGAAATGATGTCACCTAATGATTATTTTAATAGGAATCAATTTTCAAAAAAAATATTCAACAACTCTCATGGAAAATTCACTTAAGCTCTTGATTTGGATTAATTAGTTTTAAACAAATTTAATCAACATTTGTGTAATTATTTGAAAAATGGTCCTCAATTAATCAAAATGGTCAAGAAGTCATATTACTGGGTCATAATTTTATTGGAGAGGAATTGGAAAGTGATGTTAGATGTGTTGGAGCTATATTCCAATTTAGGATGTTATCAACACCAAATAACAAAGGTGTGTGATGTGTACCAATGAATTTTGAAGAAAAGAGTGATCTAGAGCACTAAATGGCAAAATTGTCATTTTGACTCAAAATGATTTGATCAAAGTTAGTTGGCCCATAAAATACATTGTCCTATTTAGGGATATTTTGACCTAAACTGGCACTTTTAAGTGACAAGTCCAAACCATTTAGGGCATTTTATGGATTTTGATCTAAAATGTGAATTTGAGTGAAATTTGAGTAAGATTGATAATTTCAACATAAATGCTGTTAGGAATTAGATGTCTACATTTTACCCCTATTTTAGAAGGCATAACAAGACATTTAGGTAAAGTGACATCTTTTCAAAGAAAAGAGTTGTCAAGAATAAATTGGAATAGACCCATGATGCCCCCTCAAGAGGACATACTAGGATGGAAGAAAAGGATGGACTCTCAAAAAGAGAGAGAAAGTGAGGGATTAGCCCATGGAATAGATCACATCCAGATGAGATAATGATTGTATATGTGATTACCATCAATGATAAAAATATAATGAGAAGTATAATAGGCCCCAGAGACAGGACGAATGGGAAAGATACAATCCATAAATGTAAGGGACACACTATAAATGTACCCAATTTGAGAGTATAAATTGTGTACTTATGACATTAATCAATCGTAAGACAAGTTGCACACTAAAATATTTCTATCATGGGATTTAATGTGGAGAGATTGGAATTAGAGGAAAAGAGAGAATATTATATTTTAGGAAGGGAAGCACCACTAGAATAGGGTCTCCAAAGAGAGTATAATAAGTACTCTAGTAGAGTAGATTTGATCATGATAAAATAATTTTACCCGAGTAGGGTGAATCTTGATCATTGATAGAGAATAAATAATGATTTTTCCCTTATAGAGCTGATTTGATTTGGACATGGTTTAAATGTTGGGCCCTAGCATGGGCATTTGGAAAGCACAATAGCTTAAGGATATAACTGAAAAGATAGGTTAAAGTGAGCGGGCATAAATGTACATGTGATGATGTAATGGCTTAGAAAGCCATATAAAACCAAGCATATAAGAAAGCACAAAGTGATTAGAGAGATGAAAAGAAGAATGGAGATAGCTGAGCTGACCTCAATAGAAATTGAGCACTACCTACATAGTTTGATGGACTCATGTTCTAATATGAATTTCAAGCCAATGTAGTTCACCCAAGTTTGGGAGAGAATGGAATGAGGAATGATGAAAAATGACCAAGAATTGATTAGAATTATAATGTATACAAAGATATGCATGCATAAGCATAAAGAAAGAAGCCTAAAATGTATGTTACCTAGAATCCTAATTTCATATCATGAGCCTAAGTGTTGTAAAGTGTTCTCGAGAATCATTCATTAGAGCTGATGTTGATGTTAAGACATTGAGACCTAAGCACAAAGTGCTTGATATAGAAAAATAAATTAGGAATCATAAGTATGAATAACTTAGAATGACATAAGATTCAAATCGCATTGAGCCATTTCAAATGTGAATATCTATAATTAAGGATAAGGGTAAAACAATGACCAAAACTAGAGTTACAGTGATTTACATTTAAACAAAAAAGCAAAAACAAAGAAAAATATAAACATAAATGAACCTAAGTTGAAATCAAGATATGATCAATCAAGACTTAATTAGGAACAAAAATGTTTAAAAATAAAATTCAAGAACGTCTTAATGACATGAGACCAAGATATGAATAATCAAGATCCATGTGGACCATCAAGGCATTCTTGAACACAAAAGAAAAAAGCAAAATCAAATAAAAAAACAAGACACCAACAACAATCAAATAAATAAAATGGTCTAAGAACAATGTAATAACATAATATCAAGATATAAACAATCGAGATTGATGTGAATCATCAAGATGTTCTAAAACACAAAAAAGATAAGAAAAAAATAACAATCAAGAAAACATAAGACCAAGATGAGACAAGAAGTAATAAAAAGAGAAAAAGATAAGAAATAAAAGGAGAGGTGTGAAAGCACAACAAAACACCAAGAAAATAGAAATAAACACAGACAATCAAAAACCAAGTCAGTGAAGTTTAAAGAAAAATGTTCATGTATGTGTGATAGAGGCATTAGTTTCCACCACATCATAACAAAGAACAATGACATGATAATTATTTCCTAATTAAAGAGGAACAATGATAGAATAAATGGGGGAAGAGACGAAAAGGAAAGGGTTGGTAGAGCTGACTCTAGATGTATAAGATAAGTGGATGATGCCTACATAGTTATATGGATGGATGTTCCAACATGAAATTAAGGCCAAATATAGTTCTCTCAGGAAATGGGAAAGAAGAAAAAGATGATCAAACCAGCATGATTAATGTCATAGAAGAAATGGAAGATACAATAAATAAATGAGAATGGTTTGGCAAATAAGAAGCTAATGAGATGAGAAAGAATGATCTTGAAAAATGGCAAGTGTGTGGGACAAGATGAAATGAACTAATGTTTCTATGCTTGTAAAATGGCAAGAATGTATCATGGTGGAATAGGAATGTACAAATGTATGGAAGCATGAGACAATGTTTTTGTTCTTTTATGGATCATGTTCTAATGTTTTTGGTATTTTTTAAGTACTTCTAATGTTTTGATGTTTTTGGGATAAAATATGCACAAGGTGGGACCATCTAGTCGAGGAGATGCACATCCTAAGAGTAAAGGTTCCAATAAGACAGCTAAGCTAGTTGTAATGGCCCATGCTTTCAAATTAATGAGAATGATGCTCTTGATAAAATAATAAAGAGCAAAAAATATGATATAGAATAATGTGCAACTTGAAGTAAAATAGAACTATATACATTCACCTATCTATAATAGTGTATCAATGGTCTAGAATTGAGAAGATGTGTATGTTCACTTATCTGAAGCTGCACAATACTATCCTGGCTAAACTACTTTGTAGAATTGCTACTAAGGATGTTCATAATGTTCATGAGACATAATCGAGATAATAATTAGTCAAGGGATAAAAAGTGTTCAAGCTTATAACACGCCTTAGACATAACAAATATTATGCTTCTCAAAGAGAGCAATCTAGAATGGTATGAAGAATATGTTCAGAGTGCCAAGGATTCAAATCCTTTATTATCAAGAATCATGAAAAGTGGACTAGGGTAGTATAAAATGTGTTCAAAGTAGAATAAAATGGTGGGATAAAATTACGTCAACAAAGTTTGCCCCCAAGTCAGGGGTCTTGTAGACAATGGTTTAAATCTATTCATGCATAAAACCTCTTAAGGTGTACAATGTTCATGGGCTCTGAAAGTTCTTCACCATTAGGTTTAGCTAGTTTATATGCTCTTGATCCATAATTTGTTGTGACAATATATGGTCCTAACCAATTAGGCTAAAACTTGCCTTTTTTTTGGGTTCAGCATTCGTATTATTATGGTTCTCTTTCAAAACTAAGTCACTAATCTCAAATTCTTGAGGGAAAATACATTTTTTATAGCTTATCCATAATCTATTTTAATAGGCATGTAAGTTTTCTAGGGCAGCCAAATGCTTACCATCAAGGAGCTCTAGTTCATGCAGTCATGAGGCTTTATAGTCTTCATTATCTTCAATGTGCTCTAGTGATATTATTAATAATGGGATCTCAATCATGATCAAGATGATAGCTTCAATGCCAAAAAAAAGGTAATATGGAGTAGCTTTAGTTGGGGTGTGATGATTGGTTTTATAAGCCCAAAGGCTATGAAAGAGTTACAAGTGCCAATTAGGGCCAACATCATTAACAATCTTCTTTAAGATGGCTAGCATGGTTTTATTTGATGCCTTAGCTTGTCCATTGCCTTATGGGTTATATAGAGGGGATTTCTTGTGCTTGATTTTGAATTTTTCACAAAGAGATTTCACATCTTGGTTCACAAAGGATCTACCATTATTGGATATAATACGAGAAGGGATGCCATATCGATAGATGATATAGTAATGAATGAATTTGGTTATTTTTTTCCTAGTAACATAAGTGAGAGGAATGGCCTCAATCCACTTGGTAAAGTATTTAGTTACAATCAAAGTGTGCTTATGGCCATTTGAAGATGTCAGGTTAATTTTCCCAATGAGATCGAGACCCTGTGTTGAGAATGGCCATGGTGTTGTAATCGACTGTAATGGTAAGGAAGGTGCATGTATCAAGTTTACATGATACTAATAAGGAACACACTTATTTACATAATTACAAGCATCTATCTCCATTTTGGGCCAATAATAGCCTTTTCTAAGGAGTTTCTTGGCTAGAACTACACCATTGGTATGGGCCCCACACATTCCTTCATGAACCTCCTTTAGTGCTCGCTTGGATTCTCCCAAAGATAAATAACAAAGAAGTGTTCCATCATAGCCTTTATGATAAAGTGTGTTTCAAAGGAGGATATAACATGTTAAGCGATGAAGAAATAGTTTTTGTTTGTTATTGTAAAGGTTGGTGGGAAATACATGACTTTGGAAATAGTTATGATACTTGGCTAAAGAAGATTTGCAACTAAGAATTGATACTCTTTAGCACTATCATGCATTTGAATCATGGAACCAATTATTTCCATGGTGTCAGTAGATCTGTTGATGACTCATAGAACTTACTCAAACTGTAGAGAATTAAAATATGTTTTAATTTTATTGACAATTTATTTGTAAGGAACAAGCTTATCATCCTTTGTTTGATATTGGTTAGTTGTTTGATTTATAATTATCTATGAATCTCCATAGACCTTTAATATTTTAATATCCCACTATATAGCAAGATGGATCCCTACAACAAATGCCTCATATTCAGCCATATTATTTGTATAGTGAAATTGTATATATAATTATTTAGGGATAAAATCCCCCTATGGCGTGATCAAGAATATGCTAGCTCTAGACCCTTGAGATGTGAAGGATCCATTAAAATAGATCATCCACTATTTAGTTTCTTGTGATGCTTGTTCTATTGTCATGATAGAATCATTTGGAAGGTCAAAATTGAGAGGTTAAGTGGCCATAATAGGAGCTTCAACAAGTTGGTCAGTAAGAAATTGTCCTTTGATTGATTTTTGATTTAGGTACTCAATATCAAACTCACTGAGGAACATAATCCATTTATCCATGCATCCTTGAAGAGTTGCTTTAAATAAGATGAACTTGAGAGGATCTACCTTGGTGATAGTAATAGTTTTGTTATTTAGCATATAATGTTGTAATTTTTGAGTGGCGAACACCATAACTAAACATGCCTTTTCAATAGGCATATAATTATTCTCATAAGCTACCAATGTGCAGCTTAAACAACAAATAGGATGTTTCTTACCATGATCATCATGTTGGGCCAAAAGTGCTGCCAGTGTATGTTCCATGGTTGATATATAAAGAAGTAGTGGTTTTCCTTGTGTTGGAGGCCGTAAGATTGGTGGATTGGCCAAGTATGTTTTAAGCTTTGCAAATGCTATCTAAAAATATTCATCCCACTAAAATTTTACCCCTTTCTTTAATAAATGGGTAAATAGGTGGAACTTATTTGCCAATTGAGAAATGAACCTATGTAGAGACTGGATCTTTCCTTGTAGACGTCACAACTATTTAAGATTATTTGGTGGAGGCATTTCCATAATACCATTAACCTTTTTAGGGTTGACTTTGATCCCTCATTATGAAATGATGAACCCTATAAATTTTCTTGATGTGACTCCAAAGACACATTTCTTAAGACTCAAATAGACTTGATATGCATGAAGCCTCTCAAATATTCTTTGTAGAATGTCAGGATGTCTAGGTCTTGTTCTTGATTTTTATAGTGTATCATCAACATATTCCTCAACAATGTCATGTATCATGTCATGGAAAATTATAGTCATTACACACGGATATGTGGCTCCATCATTCTTCAAACCAAATGGCATGACTTGGTAATAAAATGTCCCCCATAGAGCGGTGAACATGGTCTTATGTTGATCTTTAGGGGCTATCTTGATCTGATTGTAACCAAAAAATATATCCATTAAGGACAACATCTCATACCCAGTAGTGGAATTGATGATCATGTTGATGTTGGGTAGAATAAAATCATCTTTGGGGCATGATTTATTGATATCATTAAAATTAGTACAAATATGTATGCCTGGGGTCTTTTTACTCACTGGTACTATACTAGCAACCCATTCAAATTAGTCCAGTGGTTTGATAAAATTGGCTCCTAACAACTTTTCCAACTTGGCCTTAACTAAAATGGTGATGCATGGATGAATCTTTCTTAATTTTTGCTTGATTCGTTTAGCACCAGGGTGAGCAACAAGATGATGCACAACTAAATCTAGGTCTAAGCCTAGCATGTCAAAGTATGCCCATGAAAAGATGTCTATATAATCCTTAAGAATGGATATAATATATTCATGTTCTTCTTTAGTAAGGGAAGCTCCAAGATAAACAATTTTGGGATCCTCATGGGTTCCTAAATTCACTTCTATTGTACTCTCCATAAGGAGTGTGGATCCATCTTTTAGAATTGTAGGTAATGTATGGTCATGATCATTTTCCTTTGTTATATCTTCTTTTTGTTCCTCCCAAAGATCTAGATAATATGAAGAATCAGAATCTACCTTCCTAGGTAAAGGCCAATTGGTAAACACCTCTAGAAACTCAAGAGAAAGATGCTCAAATATTTGATGTTGTTCTGAAGAGATGCTTGTACTAGCTATAGAATTTGGGCTAGATGGAATTTCTACATCCTAAGGAGATGACCAAACTTTCCTACCTAGGAGTGCTTGAAATAGGATTTCACTCAAAGGCTTGTCTTTTTCTTTACTTTTTCCTTGATTGACAAGTTCCTCAAAGAGGTTTTCACCTAAATATCTTGATGTTTATTCTTTATTATGACCAAAAAGTTTGCTTGCTCTCCAAAGAAGGCAAAAGGATTTAATGAAAAATCAAAACCTTGTTTATGATCACCAATGGGGAATGCATCTCATAGGCCTATGTATTCTACAATTGATTCTTCATTTTAGAACTCATCGAGGCATATGACCAAATTTTGTTGATCCCAATCTATGAGTTCAGGATGACAAAGGCAAAAGTTACAGTGAGGGTTTGCTTCAAGATGGGAAGCACCAATGGTAAAGATATAATGTCCTACTTTAGGAAGGGAAGCACCACTAGGATGAGTCTTTACTTTAAGATAGGAAGCTCCAATAGGCATCATGGTCAATATGGATTTTAAATAAAACAAATCTAAGTTAGCAAGCTCATCAAAAAGGCTATAATCAGATGGTGTGTCACTACTAGGAATCTCATTACTAGTCACTTTAGAAGAGTCACTATAACATGTCATGAAGTCATCCTCTAGTGTTTTAAATCTGATACCATGATTCTAATTGATAACTCTAGCTGATAAGGGTTCTAAAATTCCTTGTGCCCATGGGCCAAGGTCCTTCCCTGTATAGTTAAGATGATCCATTATCCTATTAGGGATAGGATAATTTGGATTCTAAAAAAAATTAGCAAGGCCTTTAGAACATAATCAATCTCCCTCAGTAAAAGCCTCTCAATCTTTCTTTGGTGTAATTGTAGGTACAAAAACCATAATAGGTTTTGGTTGTTTCTTCTTTGGTTGCCAACTCTAATCAAGTTTTTTAGGAGTCTGGGAAGTTTTAGGCTTACCAAATATTTTAGGGTTTTTTGGTAATTTTGTAAGATAGAGGATGTCCTTTAGATGGTACATGGAAATGTCTACGTCTTTAATAATAACCTACTTGGCTAGAGCTATAGGAAATGGATCAATTGAAGTGGAGGATAGATCACCAGGATCTTTATAATTAGATGGAGATGGATGAGAAATGATGGCTTTACTCTTCTTTGTAATGAATTCAGAACCTGGGCAATATTTATAATTATGAAACTCTGCTTCAAGATGTTTTTAGTATTGATATGGCTACTAATTAGTGGGAATAGTAACCTCGATCCCATCATGGGGAAACTTAAGGCATTGGTGAAGAGTAGATAGAACTACCTATACTTCATGGATCCAAAGATGACCAAGAAATATGTTATATGGAAGTTAATATCCACAATATGAAATAATGTGTGATGATAAATAGACCCAACCATGACTAGAAACCAAATTCTACTAGATGACTCCCTCTCAGTGTTGTTGTAATCCTTGATTGTAATAGTTTCTAGTTGAATGTCTTTACCCATGTTGCCTAATCATCGTACCAATTTAAGAAATATGATGTTCAATCCTGAACTCTTATCTATAAGAACTCACTTGATCTTGTGATTCGTAATGATTATCTCAATGTATAGTGGGTTATTATGGTTTGGGCTAAGGGTGGACATGTCTTTTTGATTAAATATGATTTGTCAAAATGAAGATAGGTGTCCAACTAGGTTTTGGAACTGATCAAGGTTTATATCATTAGGCACAATAGACTCTTGCAAAATTTTGTTGAAGATGGTTATATGGACATCATATGTCTGCAAGAGTTCTAATATGGAAATTTGTGTAGGGGTTTTATCTAACTAATCCACTAGAATATAAGGCCTTTGAATTGTGGATTTAACTATTTTAGTCTTTTTTAGGATAGTACTCAGCTTTAGAACCGTTAGCACAATGTTCTCATTGGATTTTATGGAAGAAGTGGATGAAGGGCCTTGGATGGTAACTCACGAGCATCTAGTTATGACTACACAACCTGGAAGTGGTAAAGAGTTGTTATAATTAGAAGAGGAAGGCAAAGGGCCTTGGATGGTGATTCATGGGTAACTAACTATATTGCTAAAATTTTGGGTTAAAGAGGATCTTTTATAATTAGAAGAAAGGTGTTGTTGTTCAAGATTAGTAACCTGCGTAAATGAAGTATCAACATGATGATGAAAGCCTAACATAATATTACTAGGGGGAGAGGGTGTTGACCCTATAATGATGGGTCCTATGTTACGATGAACATGAGATTGGCCACATGGTTTTATAATAACAGTGGCAATGTGGGTTGCAAAAATGCATCCCATAGTATTATTGTAGTTGTAAGGTAGGTTATTATAAGCCACATTATTAATATGGGCATTATGATCTCGATTATGCTCATTATGATTTTGACCTTGTTATTGGTTTTGATTCTACCTCTATCCTTGATTGTGACCATTTGATTGTTTCTTGGTAGTGGTGGATCACATCAAGGAAAGAGGTCTTTGTAGATTCCCATATCCTAATTTGTGTCTTGATTAAGGGCCAACATAATTTCTAGTTCACCACTTTCAATAAAGTCCTCAATAATATGTCATAATTGAATGCAACGATATGCACCATGACTAGTAACATGATGAAAGTTAAACCATTCACTCTTTTTGTACCAATCTGGTTTTGTTTGATCTTGAGTAAATGGCCTTGATACTATCCATATAATTAAATTAGTTGCAACAAGATTTTAGAACACTATTTCAACTGATTCTCCTAACTTGCTAAATACTCTAAAGTTGTTATGAAATGTCCTTCATGGAGGTTGTCTCTGTAAATTAGGTAGTGGATTTGGGGGAGTTAATTGTATATTTGGAGGAGGCATAGCATGTACCATTTGTACATGTCTTATTTTAGTCACCCCATTTCCAACCATGTTCTTATTTTTGCTAAAGCCTTTAGGCTTATCCTACATAACTATTTGAACTAGTGATTTAGTCTGATTATACACTTGACCTTATACAAAAATCTTAACAAGGCCCTTATCAATAAGAGCCCTCTCAATCTACACTCCTTTGTCAATAATTTATTTGAATGAGTTAGCACAAGCTGACTGTAGATTATGCATAACTTTAGGATGCAAATTATATTCAAAGATATCAGCCAACTATTTCTCTGGCAAATTATATTGAAAGTGGTTTGCCAATGCTCTTCACCTTTGCATATATGTGGTGAAAATTTCACCATCATGTTACTTGGCTTTGCATAAATCAAAAATGGTTAATTCATGTTCTATGTTATATGAGAAATGGTTAACAAACATTTCTGATAAGTCATTCCAATCTGCAATTGATCCTTTGGTTAGTTTAAGTAGCCAGTCAAGAACTTGTCCTACTAAACTTCATGGAAATAGTCATAGTAAGTACTCACTACTATAAGCAACCTCTTGACATAAGATGAAAAATTCATGTATGTGTTCACGTGGATCTCCTTTTCCCTTGTACTTGTCAAATTTGGGTGCCTCAAAATGAGGTGGAAAGGGGTTTTGGAGAATAGATAAATCAAATGGATATGGACATATCTCATCGAATTTATACTTTTTCAATCTATTATTCATCTCCAATCTTTGAATAATTTCCTTCATAGAATTCCATTCTTGCATGCTTGGTGCATTTGTGGATTGAATAAGATGTTATTAAGGTGGAATGTGCCCCTGATTTTGTTGTTATTGGGGTGGAATGTGCCCCTAGTTTCATTATTGTTGGTGTGGAATGTGCTCCTAGTTTTGTTATTGTTGGGGTGGAATGTGCCCCTAGTTTTGTTACTATTGGGGCAGAATGTGCCCCTGGTTTTATTGTTGTTGGGGTGGAATGTGCCCCTGGTTTTGTGTGGATCTATAGGGAGTGTATACCTTTTGATCCTTGACTTGGTTTTGATTTGTTCCTTGAGTTGAGAATATAGGCCATTTATTCTTGGATTGTAAAACATTCCTTGAATTTGGTTGTTTCATACTTTATTGATTTTGGAAATTTCTATGTTTATTTACCAATTTTTGGGTTGGTTGAAAAGAACTAGCCAAATTGTCTTGAGGGATTTCCTCAATCTGAACTGACTGTTTGGGTTTTTGAGTTTGTAAAGTAATAAAAGGTTCTTGATGATTGAAGAATGTATGTTTTGTATCAAATGGAAGACTTTGTAAGGTCTCTTATGACTTTAACTATTCATTTAGATTACCTTGATCCACTATGGTAATGTCCTCATCTAATATTTGTTGCATACTTTCAACCACATTTCCTTGTTCTTTTGAAGCATCATTTTGAATTAAAGTGGCAACTAAGGAGTCAGTTAAGTTGATGACAAGTTGATCTACATATCGTTGACTTATTATCTTGATCTTAGCTAGAATATCTAGATTTGTGGGTTTCAACTCTATTTGTATTTCTTTTCCTTTGTTAGAGGAAGAAGTTATGTCTATTCATGCAAAATCTTGCTCTTGCCATCATTGTTATCCTTCTCTAACTAAGGTATGCAGTTGTTCTGTAAGAAAGTCAAAATTTAGTCTAGCACCTTATTATATCAATCTAAGAAGGGCTTCATCTTGATCTTCTTGGGGTTGACATTCATTGTAATCATCTTTAGATCCTACTGTTGTGAGGATATCATTAAAAAATGGGGTTATCTTGACCATCATAAAACTTCTCATCTTCATAACTAAGGCCATAAGAGGCCCCACTAGGAGTGAACCTTTGAGTCATGTCTAAAAGAGTTGTTCTATGTGTGTGACTAACTTTGGACCACTGCTTGGCAACCAAACAAAGTATGCTTTGGCTCATTTTTAAAAAAATAACCAAGGCACCAAAGAGACTATAAGGGAGGGTGGTTTGAAACCACACACAATTTAGAATATTTGTTTCATGAGTTTACTCAACCTTTGGTAAGGTTGAAATCATATAGATTGGAAGAGGGTAAGGTAACTTAAAAGACCCAAGGTGAAAACTAGTACACCAAAACTTAGATCTTTATGATACACCCAAACTATAAAAGCTAGTTTCAACTTTGACAAGTTGACCCTAGAATTTTAGAGGAAATCTCTCTAGATTATGAAGAATACAAAATGGACTAAGCAACTCAAGATGTAAAAACATATGTGAATCACTAAGTATAAATCTAGGACCAAATAGGTAGCACAACATCACCACATGATTCTAGTAGCATAAAATATGTTATAGGACTCAAAGTGTGAGTGATACACAACATGACTTGAGTCCACCAAGATGATAATGTGATTTTGAGTCTTACTAAATGACCTTCAATCCAAATGGAAAATTGAACCCAAGTTAGAACAAGCTTAGTGCGCAAATGGCAAACCCACTTTGACACACCAACCTTAGAACTCAAAAAGGTTCAATTTTAAATGTGGATTATAAATGAAGGATTTAAAAAAATTGGGTGAAAGATATAGACTCAATTGGGCAGCATGACAGTGCCAAAGTGGATGACATGACACAAGGTTTTTGATAATAGTTTGAACAAGGAAAAGATGAATTTTCCAATTAGACAGCGTAACGCCTCCCTTGCTCAAGAAAATTGAGGGCAATGTGATTTGGTTAAGTTCAATGAGTTAACAAGTAGTTTTACACACAAATCAAGACCAAGTAAGCTAATTATAGAAGATAAACATTTTAAGTTTAAACTGACAACGTATGGCAAAGTAGGGTCTGCTAAAAAATCAAGTTTTTGATCATTCTATGCAAATCAATTGCATAATGACTTTCACTCAAATTATGCAAAAGACAAGCATGAAAATTAGGTGACCACATTATTGGCTAGTTGTAAAAAGGTCTAGTCTATTTTACAAACACTATATCCTATTGTTCGCTCAGTGTAGTGTGATGTCCAAATATAGATATATCCTATGTGCAACTCAGAAGGAGTAAGTGAAGTCAATGTTGGGAGATGAAACCCCAGGTCAAAGCTTCCCTAAAGAACTCATGGGAGGTAATGACATCCCCCTTGCAATCCAAGATGCAATGAAATGAAACACATAAAAAGAAAGACTTTAGGGTCATTTTTAAGGTCACTCAAGCTTTGAAAAGTTTTTAGGGAGTGCTTTAGATGACTTTCTTTCTAAGCCTTGGACTAGGCTACTTGCAATAGGAATGGTGCTTTTGATTCCAAGGGTTCCCTAAAGGGGACAAATGAAAGAGCATACAGATGACATCCCTCTTTTTTCCAAACAAAATCTAACTTAAATAACTAAGTAAATACAAAAAACTTGGAAAGGTGAGTTCATTTTTAAGCCCAAATGGAAAATGAGGTGGTATTCATTTGACCCCTTAGTCTTAGTTTCAAACTTTGAAAACATTCACCATAAACATCTAATTTTTTTGTTAAACACCAAAAAAAGGTTCTTAATTAATTTTTAAGCATGCAAAAAGTGATCTAAACATGTTTTTAGAAAATTTCAAGCTTCGTACTACAAAAAAAATGTTAGCATGTCTTTGAGCTTTGAAGCTCTTTTGGGTTTGAAATAATGAACTTTAATAAAAATAGCTCTCGAATCTGTGTTTTAATAAAAACACAGTGATCGATGTCAGTTATATAATTGATGATGGTTACATTTTCTAATCGATGACATTTATCTAGTTGACATCAATTATACCAATATGACTGATGACAAGCATCCAATCAATGTTAGTTTTACTAACTGACATTAGTTAAGCTATCCAATCGATGTTGGTCTTACTAGCTGATGTCGGTTAGTGTGTAAACCCATGGTAAAAAAAAGTTAGAAAATCAATTTTTAAGAGTTTTAATGGTCTAAATGAATATTTTAAATCTACAAAATGATGTTCTTCATGTGTGGGATACGTTTTGTCCCACTGGGCATGCCAAGATGTAGAGGGGATTACAAATCAAGTTAGTCAAACATTAGTACATAAATAATGAAAAATGCATAAAGAAATAACTAGTTAAGCCTATCTATTCCTATGGGAATTACAAAGGATAGCAAGAAACAAAATGAAAGAAAGTAACATCATATTACCTTCCTAAATGGATTCACCATACCTATGTGGCTCTAAAGCATGTTCTCCCTTGATCAAGCATCCTTGTCTTTGTCAACAAAGGTGGCAAACTCATCCAATGTCTCAAGAACACTCCATAAAACCTAGGCTCATGATTCCAAATCACTAAACTAGCCTATCAATGAAGCTTGAAATTAAAATCAATGATCAAATGCAAAGGATTGTGGAAACAATTTAACATTATAACTTTGCAATATTCAAGCTTAAAATTCATGTCCATGGTCTCTCTATTTATAGATTTTTGATATTGGTCAAAATCAACCATGACTGTCCATCTCAAGATTGAGATGTGTGGCCATGGATAATTCTAATATTTGGAATTAAATCTATAATTATATTCATCATGACCTTGGAAGAAGGGGCATTGAAGAGGCATGGGAGGCATTAACTAGGCATGGGTGACCCATAATCTTGATATTTGTGGCATTTATGGCCTAGGGATGTCTTCCCAAGAAATGATGTCACCTGATGATGTAGTTAATAGGAATCAATTTTCAAAAATAAATATTTAACAACTCTCATGGAAAATCCATTTAAGTTCTTGACTTGGATTAATTAGCCCTAAACAAGGTTAATCAACATTTGTGCAATTATTTGAAAATTGGCCCTCAATTAATCAAAATGGTCAGAAAGTCATATTACTAGGTCATAATTTGACTGGAGAGGAAATGAAAGGCAATGTTATATGCGTTAGATACGTATTCCCATTTAAGATGTTGCCAACACCAAATAACAAAGGTACATGATGTGTACCAATGAATTTAGAAGAAAAGAGTGATTTAGAGCACTAAATGGCAAAATTGTCATTTTGACTTAAAATGATCTGATCAAAGTTAGCTAGCCCATAAAATGCATTTCCTTATTTAGTGATACTTTGACCTAAACTGGAACTTATAAGTGACAAGTTTGAACCATTTAGGGCATTTTATGGATTTTGACCTAAAATGTACATTTGCGTAAGATTGACAATTTAAACATAAATGGTGTAAGGAATTGGATGTCTACAAGATATAGATAAAATTGTGGTTAAATTCATGGTGTGTAAAAATATTAAGGTTGAAATAATTAAGATATTTGGGCTTCTACAACCTTTATCCATTCCTCGCTAGAGGTGGGAGAAGGTTTCTAAGGATTTCATTATAGGGTTATTGAGGTCTGAAAGTAAAAATATCATCATGGTAATTATGGATAGACTCACAAAATATGCTCATTTTTTCTCTTTTTCATAGCCATTTATTCTTAGTATAGTAGTTATTACTTTTTTGGAGACAATTCAAAAGCTACACAGTACTCCCAAGATCATTATAAATGATCATGATCCCATATTTACTTGTAATTTTTGGACATTATCATGTCTGGGTATTCAAGTGACTCATATCTTGTCATATCATCTTAAATATGATGGTAAAATGGAGGTGGTAAATAAATTATTGTAAAATTATCTTCATTGTTTTACATCAAATAAACAAGAAAAATGGGTTCATTGGTTGCCACTAGCAGAATGGTGGTATAACACTTTCTTCCATAACTCTTCCACAACATCTCCTTTTGTGGTGTTTTATGGTTATTATCCCCCATCCATCACTTCTTTCTTGAGGGTACAACCCAAGGTTAGAGCTATTAAATAATACATTCAACATCAACATGAGGTACTAACTAGTCCGAGAGAGAATTTGGACATGACACATAATATAATGAAATAATAAGTGGATCGACACTAGAGTGAGTGGCATTTTGACATAGGTGATTTGGTTTTTATACACTTGAATCCATATAAGCAGATAAAAAGGAATAACAAATTTGTTACAAAGTATTATGGCCTTTATAAGATCCTATATAAAATTGGTAGTGTTGCATACAAGCTAGATTTACCCCAGTCCACTCACATACATCTTATATTTCATGTATCTTACATGAAGAAGGTAATTGGCTAGAGATTTTATACCCAAACTGAGTTATCAGAACTGAATGAATAATTTTGAATCATTATATAACCTAAGGATATCCTACACACATGCACAAAAAGGCTAAGAAAAAGATAAATTAAGGAGTATTTGATCAAGTGGAAGAATTTAAACCATGAAGATGAAACGTAGGAGGATGAATATTTTATGCATTGAGGGAAATAATTTTTTAATGGGAGGGAAATGTTACACCCTTAACTTATAGTGTGTTTAGGGATATACGCAACCTACTTGTGGCTTCCATAACCTTTCATAATATCTTGCCACAGTTATTTATGATTCTTATATTGTTAGTAGGGTTGGCCTATGAAATAACCATAGCCTAAGTAGAATATATTTAGGAGGTAGTGGATAGTCTTTGAGCATTAGATTTTGAATTCTATTCTTATTTCACTATTGTGGAGGTTTCCCCCTCAAAGTGCCTCAATCATATATATCAAGTATTCTAATATGTCATAAATTATTGATGTGGATCTACTTATTCAACTCATATTTATGTGATATATTATTCCATTGCTCTAAATGATCTAAGTAATTTCACTACATGTGGTGTTTTTTCCAACATGGAAAGACTAATATGATGAATATTGATGAGCAGTTTTATTCTATCAGATCAAATCAGGATTTTATAGGCTCAAAACATATTATTTAGTCTATAGGGTATCTATGTATGCTTCTCATCATTTATCTCTTACAATATTTCCTTTAATAATTTTTTATTGCAACGAATACTAATTTAATTTCCATGATGGTTAGGGTTTAACCCATATAGCTCCTTGACCCATATAGGTAGAGAAGAAACTCTATGGGATGCTTGCATATCGAACTTGTTCCTTCTACAAATAATTATTGGCTTTTATAAGTGAGTCTATAAGTTAGATATTTAGGTTTGTTTCAATTTTTCTTATTGCATTGTATTTTAGTCTTATAGTCTTGTGTTATGATTGTATATATAGAGTCTAGGTTATTGGATCATTGGTATCTAAAACTATAAATATGGGTCAATTAAGGTGTTATATTTAGTTTTGATATTGTGAGTCATATCAATAATGTATTTTTTCCAATTTGAGTCAATAGGGTACATTTTATATTTTGAGGTATTAGTAACTTAGTGTTATATTTTATGTAATCATTTTTATAATTCAATTAGTGATACAAAAGTTATATTAATTAGAGTGTTAATTTTTTAGGTTGTTAGTTTAATTTTCATGTCATTTTTAAAGTCTAAAAAAAAATCATTTTAATGTATGTCATCAAGAGCCAAATTCAATTCTCCTTATATTTTAAAGGATGTAATTTTGGATGAACCTAACATCTTTGTGTCAAATGTGTTAGTCTTGTGAAGGGGTTTGTTATCTAAAATGACATGCAAGTAGGCTTAATTATAAAATTCATTGAGTAAGCAATACCCAGTGGGGGATGGAGACAAGAGGCCTAATAGCAACCTCTCATCAACCACTAGTAATGGGGCCACACTATGATGTAGTGGCATTTTTGTTTGCATTTTATTTTATGTGGTGTGCTAAAATAAATCTTCTATTGTGTCGACATGTTTGAAAGACTCACATTTTAAAGAGCCCACTTTTTTAGGACAAGAAGTGATTTTGAGCTAAATTCAATATGGCTTATTGTCTAGATAGTTTGGGAGTTCAGGGAAAGGGGTCCAAGAATTTAGGAATTCAACTCACAAGCTATACCTTTATGAGCATTATGACATAAATTCATGGATTTATAGTTATTCTAAAGATTTTTTTCAAAGAGAAGCTTCTACATAATGTGATTCTTCTCTCGCATGTTTTCACTAGGGGGAATTGTTATAAATTAGTACTTCATGATGTCATTAATATTATTAGTAAAGTGAATGGTTTGGTAATGAGTGTGAGTGATCAATTAATAAATGTGATAAAATAATGTATTTGTGAGAATATTATATTTTTGTGTTAAGTGAGTTGTTGAGAATAACTCACATATAGTTTTAGTAGGATAAAAAAGAAGTTAGTTGAGTGACTTTAGGATTAAGTGAGAAATAGTATCAGATATAGATTAATCATATATCCTTGTTTTGTGGAAATATAAATTCTATAAGTATGCAATATTATTATATGAATTAAATTAACGAAGAATTATTGTGTGTTTATTTATCTAAACCTGATCCAACTACTACAAATGCATTTTGGAGACTCTCCTTTGTTTATAGGATGATTGAGTAATATATTTGACAGATGGCTTTAAACTATTGCTTTGGAAAAATAGTGATTTTTTTTATTTGTTTAGAATATCTCTCAATTTTAAGTGAAAAATGTTGGTGGAGTGTATTTTAATTTCTATGTTAAATAATTGCATATGAATTAATCAATTATCGTGTCATTCTAGATCACTTTATGAACATATAATGTGAACATAAGTTTAGGATTCTCCTTTAAATGGCCACAAATATAGAATTGGAATCGTACTTGAAAAAACACAAATTGTAAGATCACAATACCTTTAAAAAATTATTATCTCACTTGGTGGTGACCTAAAAAACTCATTTTACTTTTGCCTTAATTATCCAAGTGCATTAATATAATGGACAAAAGGGTGAAAAATTGCTCCATACTTACATGGTTGAATTTACATCATTATGTAAAGTGTATGGTGTATAGTTTCACCCAACACATCAATTATCAAAATGAACTTAATGTCAAGGATTAGGGATTATCATTCAACATTTTTTTAATATCAATGTGTAGGGTGCATCTGATAACAAAGTATGGTACATGTCTCCTTAATCATGTTTTTGTAGGTTTGGGATCCTGTTATGTGATGAATTCCTATAATAAAAACTCCTTTAATTATTTTAACCAATACTCTTTCACTATAAAATATGTACTTTGACACATTCAAGGATTTATAATCTTGCCTTTCTAACCAGGATGCATATTAGAAATCGGTACTATTTTGGATTTTTATTATTTGGTATATTTATTTCATATTCATAAAGTATCATGTACATCCCATTTATCTATGTATAGCATCTCCATGCATTCAATTTTGGTGGTACATTTGGCTTACTCAATATCAATTTTCATTGAAAATACAAGTTTCTTTATTAATTGTGACTAGCTACTTAGAGGAGCAAATTCCTTAATGAATGTCGTTATTCATGTCTTGACTAGACTAACTGCTAAAGACATCAATATTCTTTATGCAGTTCTCTTTCTTGCAAAGTCTTCTCAGAATTATTTTTTTAAAGATGGAATTAAAATCATTATTTCTTATTTATATCAATATTCAAACTTCTAGCCATGCCTAGTACTACCTACATTATAACCCTAAATTTCAAATTTTTGTGGTCCCCCATAATCTCTTCCCCAATGGTAATAAAAACTATATATGTTCAAAATGACTATGTTTCTACCTTTCAAATTATTGTGTTTACTACAATTTATAAGATGTGTTAACTACTTATATTTCTATGTCCATTCAGATGTGTTATACTAGTTGAAATTAGGTGTTCCCTTACTAACACCCTAGATTCAAACCCATGTTGATTTGGATCTTGTGACACTCAGGAATCTAAACTTTATAGATAACCCATGTATATTGGGGCTTCCAAGTTTAAATCTTGTCTATTGATATTTATTGAGCATAAGGTACACAGGTCATTGGAGTCACCTAACCACATGAGGAATCACCCTAGCCTTGTGATTAAGGGGGTTTTTTCTAACTCCTCTTTCTTAATGGTAAAATAAGGTGTGTTTTCCTAAAAAACAAGCACATTACATATGTCTAATAACATCATCATATATTTGAAATAAAAACAAAACAACTCATGCATTGCAAGATTGGGTTTCAAAGGTGGGTTTCATGTTTACTCAAATCTATGAAAATAGGCTAGTCTTGTTTTATTATATCTCAAAAAGGTAGTCAACACACATATTTCAAGCTTAAATGTTGAATGTGGGTTCACTACTTGCTCAAATATCTTTAATGCGTGTTTCACTATGTGATCATGATCTACAAGCATTTAATGCTATAGATCATTTTTTATAAATAGGATATTCATATTTCGATTGGGAATATATTGATAGAGAAATTGAAATTGACATTTATAATTAGAGTTTAAACTACTTGCTAATCCTATTTCCATAGAAATGAAGAAAACAAAAGAATTTTCCTAGATTGAGAGGTCTATAATGGATGGCTATACATTAAACCTAAAGACCTGGGAATAATTAGTTGCAATTTTAGAGGATGAGACTGCAACTATGGACATGATTGAGTCCTTTCCAAGTGCAATTTCAGTGAAAGGTTCAAAATTACTGAAATATGGGAAGATTATACATTTACCTTGTGGATTGAGAGTGGGATCTTCTATAACTTTAGTGGGTAGGCCTAGGTAGGTCCATGAGGAGAAGGACCCCAATATATTTGCATTAAATGGGACCAACTCTTTACTTATTTCTCAGGTCATGATTAAATTACAAGGGTTGAATGTTGTGGATGGAGAAGATCTACCTAGGATATTGCACTTTAATCCTAGGTCGAAAGGGGATTAGAGTGCCAAGCCTATTATAGAGTTTAATACTTGTTATAGGATGCAATGGGCATTGGTTCAAAGGTGTGATGGATGGAACTCAAAGGAGGAAGATGAAACTGGTATGTCTTTTAACGTTGTTGTGTATCAAAAAAATCATTTAGATTTATTGGTACATTTTTGGGTTAAGAACATTTTTTGGATTTAATGGGAAATCATTATAAAATAATTGTTAAAATTGGAAAATATTTTTTTTCCATTGATTAATTCCCTTGAGATATGAGTGGATTGGTCTGTTAATTGTTAGGGAGGAGGTCTTCCTCCACAATTGAGTATTCATTAGTTGTGAATTTAACTAACTCCTTACACCTTGATCTCTCTAGTCACTATAAAATAACTCCTCTTTCCTTTCAAACAATGTTGCATTACCACATGGGTAGACCCACAATGGGGTTTTGGAGTTAGTTGGTAACTAGTTGATTAGAGATACATAACCTTAATTGTTATATTTACTGAAAAGGCAAAACAAACTAAACTCTCTCTCTTTCAACCTATCAAATCAAGGAATTGAACTAGTAATTTGGAGGTAAGAAAGAAAATAGATTATGTTAAAATAGTGTTGGATTTGACTATTCAATAATATGAGACCTTTATTATAATGTAGCTTTTGATGGAGGTATTGGTCTTACTACTATTACCCAAGATTGCAAATTATTGAAAATATTATTCATTTGATTGTAAACCAAAACCATTCAAAAATATCACAAAACTTTAATAGAAAAATCCAAATCATTCTGAAAACCTACTTTCATATGCAAATTGTGTTCATAAGAACTTACCTCTTCACTCTATATTTGTATTGGATGAATAGTATATGCAAAATAGGTCATAGCATACTTAAGATACTTCAAATTTTATAGTGTAATTATTATTAAATCATTTACCTACCAAATATGGTGTTGAAAAATTTTGGAGCTTTTGTTAATCATCCCAGCAAGAAATTTTGATTAATTCAGTAGTCTTAACCTCTAGGTTGTGTTGTGGTTGAATATCTAGTCTACAAGAATTGAATGAAACTATTGGACATCCTCATAGCTTCAATTTATTAAATTTTATGAAATTCAAATTCAAATTTTGGTTGATTTTTTTAAAATTGGAGGGATTTTTTAAATTATGCTTCAATTTTATATTTCTTAAAAAATGGCGATCCTTAATTTTTTTTGGTAAGTATAAAGCTTTAATGGAGTTGAAGGTGCAATAGTTGTGTATGAATGCCCATCTATGTGAATTTGGTGGAGTTGGATCTTGGGATCGAATCGATGAATTTTATATTCAATAGAATTAAAATGTTGAAGATTATGTTTCAAAAGTTAAACGTAAGTGGTTATATATATGTACTATAAGTTTTATGTACAAATTAAATCTTTATCAATTAATGTTGACACTTACTTTTTTGGAACTTATTACCTTATATGAAATTTCAAACATGTATACTTGATAAAGAGCTTTTATGTTTCCATAATCCATAAGAATGAGAGCTGATTTTTGGATAAAAATTGTGTATAATGATCAAAATTATACACAGTTTTTACCTAGAAACTACCACTCATACATATACTTGATTTTTAGTATTTCAAAATATATTCACTTTTAGATTTAATATATTTTTGAAGACATCTAATATTGTCATGTGTCAATATGTTATAAATACTACATATTTACACAAAGACAAATAAGTTTATTATTTACATAGAAAATATTATCTATGCATACAAATATGTTCAATCAATAGACCTCATTTTAATAATATATTGTTCAATAATTGATACATGCTCAGCATGAGGGCCTTTTCCTTCCAATGGCTATACCTAATTTTGTGATAAATATTCAATAGTTAACTATTAATTTATAATTAGTACATACTCAACGTCTAGGCCTTTCCCCTACAATCGTTATACATAATTTTGTGATACAGAATCAATATTTTCATATTAATTTATAATTAGTACATATTTAACGTCTAAACATTTCCTCTATATTAATTATACCTAATTTTATAATAAAAATTCAATATTTTACTATTAATTTCAATTTACACTTACATAAAACCACCTCTCCTTAAATTATAGCCACACTTACCTACTCCATATAACCCCTACAATAATAATAAATTGAATATAAAAATTATTAAAGTGATCCTCCAAACACTTAATTAAAATAAAATAAATTACAAAACACACAAAATACAGAAACCCAACAAACAAATATCAAAAAAAGCTAAATAAATATGAATGATGCAACGAAGAAAAAACAAAAAAAAACTGAAACTTCCACATAGGGATTACATTTTCGTTAGAATAATAGAGAATTTAGAGAGGTTATTCGATAACTGCAAAGCTGTTACAATACAATACCAAAAAAAACAAAAAGGGTTATTTAAATAAAAGGGACCCAGGAAAACATTTATTGACAATAAATTGAATAGATGAAGATGCTCCGCCATGCAGCTAAACAACCCATTCCATCATCCTTGACTCATACGGAAACTCCTTTCCGAACAAAGACAAAAACAATCTAATCTCATTTTCCATTCGATTGATCACAGATTTTTATTTTATTCCTAGTCCCCACCTTACCTTGTCCAATCCTAAGTTAAGGATGGCCATATTCTAAATGAAATCCAGATTCAAACCTATACAAAGAATCTATGTAACGTGGTTCATCCACCATTGCAAATCAATTTTAGCTCACATTAAGGAATATTGGTATTTAGAAATAAGAATTGATGTTCTTAAAATTAGTATTTGTCTCAAAAGTGTAAATTATGTTTGAAGGATTATTATTAGTTATATCTCACATAAAACCTATAAATACTTATTTTATATTTCTTGTGAATGTTTATAAATAAAAATAAATTGATATATTTAGTGGAAGTGATGGTGGAAAATGAGATTATATGTTCCCTCATAATAGATATGAGTCAATGATGAAGCATTGGGAAAAGACAAAGCCACATAAAATATGAAAGCGATTAAATATTTCAAAATGTACTAGACAATGATGGTAAAAGACAACGATAGTGTTTCAAAGGATGAACTTGAAGAAGCTCATGTAGATATATGTACAAAGCTCTATAACATGTCACTATTAAAATATATAAGATATTTTATATTTTATATAATAAACTATAAAATATTATATCAAATGTTATATATTTGTGTTATACTCAATTTGAGATATAACATATTGTATTATTAATAATATTTATTATTTTCTTCTATTAATGGGTCAAGGGTAAGTAAGATCCCCTTATTAGCTCATAAAATTATTACTTGGATTCCTCCCCCAACAGGGTTCTTTAAGTTAAATTTTGATAGAGTAGCAAGTAGTAATTTGGGTGCATTTGGAGTGGGATGTATTAGGGACTATTCTCGATCTCTGATTAAAGCCTTGTCAGTAAAATTATAGGACAAAATAAATAATGAGGCTGAAGTGCAAGCAATAATGTTGGGATTTCAAATGGCACTCGAATGTGGCATTGAAAACCACTGATAGAAGGGGATTCCTAGATTATTTTGGATGCGATGAGCAATCAACTAGCCAAGGCTTAGAATCTCAATAACATTTTGGCAAACACTTTGTCATCTTTGGATAAACTAAAATCTTGGATGGTTGGTCACTATTATAGAGAAGTAAACAAAAAGGTCAACTTCTTAGCAATTTAAGGGGTTGCTAGAATAAAAACCTAATCATTGATAATCATTGGGTTACATAATTAGGCATGGAGGAGATTGATCAAATCTAAGCATGTGAATAGTTAGGGTAGGTCATCTAATCTAATGATACACATACAAGCTAAGCCATCGCTGGCATGATGTCTTTATAATGTTAAAGCATTTATATTGATCAAATCAAGGTTCTATAATTATGGGATGACGATGCATTTGGGGGCAATTTAATCTTTTTTGGATTTTTCCATCTTTGTTTATGAATCCTTTGGGCACTCCCTCAGATGGAAACCATGAATAATGTAGTGACAAACCTAGTGGTGATTGTTCTAGTGTGATCCCTCATGGCTGACAAGCAAGAAAGGGATTTATGTGATAGTGTTTCAAATTGTAGGCTGAGGTTGATTTTTTGGACCCTGAATGTGAAAGTGTTGGATGCAGTGAAAGTAATTCTTGGTTAGGAATACCTGTAGGCGGTATGGTGAAATAAGACCAATTCTAATGTAGAATTTGCCTTTCTTAGTAACTATTTGAGAGTGGTCAAGGAGAGGGAGGCAACCAAAAAGGCAGTTGAAATGTAAATGATGGTATTTACATGTAGATGAATATATTAGAGATGGAAAATGATCTTTATCTTCCATCATTTGGATTGAAGTTTATGGGGTTGATCCACTGATAGTGTTTCATGAACTAGAGGAACATTTCTTAAAATTACAGGAGCTACTGGAGCATTTTGATGAAATTCCATTCAGGAGGGGGTGTTGACCTCCTTTTTGGAAGCATGCATGACACCATTACCTTCCCTGGATAGTTTTTTAGGCCACTTTAATTCTAAAAATTTGATGTTGTCAACCAAGTACCTGGTCATTTTTTGTGACGACAGGAGTGTGGCAGTGGCAATGAAGGGTTTGGATGACAAATAAAATGGGGTAGTGGATCTTTTAATGAAGTTAATTACATGAATAACAGTCTTAGTGCACATGTAGAGGAGGATACAAGTTATGGTGGATGCAGTTAGATTGGGAGGGGTCTTCTCCCAAGCAAAATGCACTTAGGAAGTAGATGGAACAGAGGCATAAGGTGTTAGACTGAGGTGCAAATTCAACCACAAAGGCTCTTATGCTCTCCAACAATCTCAAATCCAAACTATGCAGGGTTCATTCAGGTTGACATGGCAGTGGCTAATTAACAAATAAATATTATTTTTGTCATGTTGATGTTCACCCTGGTTCTTTTGAAGGGTTTTTTGGTAGTATAGATTTTGTGTCCTTGGGGCTTTGATACTCTTTTTGTTGTGTATCAGGGTTTGTTCCGTAAGTTTTTTTGGGCCAACCCATTTTATGGGTGTTTTCCATTTTAGATAGGAATGGTTGGGTGCTCTTGTATAAGCCTCTTCCTTCTACCTATATTACTCAATTTTACTTTTGTACAGGTGAGGGTCCTTTGCAACCCTCAATATCTCTTTCTTTCTGTCTCTCTCTCTCACTCACACACACACATTATTTTATTATAAAAAATATATTATGCATTATACATAATATTGTATTAAATAATTCTATATTATAATATATAATTAGGTATTAATACAAAAAATTATTAAATTAATACACACACACACACACACACACACACACACACACACACACACACACACACATATATAATGTTATAATATAATATTATTATAGAATATATTATTATAGTATATATAATAATAATTTGATTATTATTATGAACAAGGAGTACAATAGAGGGGAGGTTAGTCTTCTGTTATTCCAAGAAATAAAACTCAAATAATCACACTAAAATCCTAACACCTCTAGCCTAGACAATAGGGAGAGCATAGGTAACATGCATATGAAAACACAACTAAAACATAAAAGAATACACTCTTTTACCTTCTTTAGAGCTTACAAATGACTTGTTGAATGGCTTGATCGACTTGTGCATCAAGAAATCTTCATCAATGGAGCTTTGTTGGCTTCACCTTTCCTTGGCACCTTGGCTTTGATTGCTTAGTTTAAGATTTAGGCATGGTAACATTACTTGCATGAGGCTTATCGATTAAATATTGTATAATGACTCTACAATATGCAAGCTTAGAAATGAAGGGGTATGGCCTTGTATTTATAGCCTCAAGAAGTAACTCTCACCCAAGGTGAGTTAAGGTTGAGTTTAAACATGGAATGGGTTCAAACTAACCCTAGGTGAGCTGAGACTAACTCTAGTTGAGTTAATATTTTTCATGTAATTATGATTTTCAATTACTAGGCATGGCTATCAAATTAGACATTTTAATACATTTTGGAAGAACTTGACAACTCATAAAGGCAATGATGAAAAGGCTTGATATTCTGATTTTTGGAATTTCTATTTTTATATATTCATTAATTGTAAATGGATAATTCAACTAAGAATTTAATCTTGTTTAATTAGATTATTGATTTTGACTAATATTTTTGCTCTTTCAATATTTGATCAAGTGTCCCATTTAATAGGTTTATAGACCAAATTTCCAGTTTTTATGCCATAAGGTGGTTAGGGATGAATTTGTGAGAGGTTATTATTGCATATAGGCTAGTATCTCAAATAGGTATGCTTTAACATGATTGTAAGCTTTGATGAATGATGTGCGACCAAATTTAAGACATTTAGTGATTCTTAGACTTAATTTATAATGGTTAGTAGGCATCAGTTTGAAGTCCAGTTGAAATCCAGTTGTGACCAGATGTAATGTCCCCATTTTTTGATTGAGACCCTTGTGGGACCCTTAGCCCTTTTTTGTTTCCAATGGCTAAGGGTAGAAGAAGGTTTTGGGACATGATGGACCACTTATGAAGAATTACTAATGAAAAAGGTACTTTATATTTCTAATTTTGAGTTATGTTTAAAAAAAAAGTATTTTATGAATATTTCACTTAAGTGGAAGAGTTTTGGGTCTTGGCTTATAAGAATTAAGTTGATTTTTAAGTTAACCCTCTCTTTCTATTTTGAAATGCTACACTTGGAGGAGGGTATTTAAGGAGAAAGGGAATTCATTTGAAGATTATGTGAATTTAGATATTTGGATTTGATAATCAATTATGTCAAGTTTGGTTATTGAAGGTAGATGCTTGAAGAATGTTACTGTTTAAGTTCTACTAGTTGTTCTATAAACAGTGTCTATCAACACCACCTTTTGATTGGAAATTGTACTACATCCTTTGAATATTTATTTGAATATTTTATCTAACAATTGTAGCTTGTGGTGAATTGACTTCGAGGACTAGGGCAAACCACCTAGAGGGTTTGTGAGGTCACCAAGAGTTGGTAATTTGCTTGGGGATTGAAGGTGTTGATTACTCCTCGGGAGATTTGCTTGAGGGCTTGAAAAACATCATTTCAGAGGCTTGTTGTTGGTATAAACCCTCTCCTAGGGTTTTAATATTTTTATACGATTTTTTCTTGGTCAAGTGAATTATTACTGAGGTATGTTGGCAAGCTTTTGGATTGAATAATGCTTAGAAATTATCATAACATTATTTACATAATTTTATTTAATGGGATGAATTGTTTGGAGGCATTTAAAGGCTTGGGAGGCATTGTTGAGGGTTTATTTCAAGGGTTTGATATTCATAAAATTATTTAAATAATTTTGGATGAAAAATTAGAGTTTTCAAAACTTTGATATATCATTTGGGGGACCTCCCATGGATGTAAAATTTTGAAACTATTTTTGTTTGATAGCTTCTATTTTTGTGATCGTTTTGAGCCTTCATTCATATTAAAAATCCAAGTATTTTAGAAGTTATGAATTTTCTAAGTTTCAGTTGTTTGAGGTAAAATAATAAAATATTAAGGGCAGATATGAAAAGAGTAAAGGTTGGTAATTGATTGTTCAAAATTGCAAAAATTTTGAAGGGTTTAAAACGCTGTAATTTTTAGTGTTTATTTCATATTTGTTTGAGTTTGTGGAAAAACCTCTATTTTGGTCTTTGGTCCCAATTTGGGGACACTATAGTGGTATCAAAGCTAATGTATTGATCATTTTTGAGATGAAAGGGTTATTCAGGAACATGGATAATGTTAGGTTTGAGTGGTTTACTCAAACCCAAGAGTGGTTGAATTAAATTTTAGACACACTCCTTCAAATAATGAAGGGAATGAAAGGGGACCAGTGCCTTGAAAGGGAGGAAGAACCCTTTATCAATTGAGAATTGATGGAGGAATATGATGAATATTTGACACTTGCACCATAGTACACAAAGGAAAGAAGTTTTGAGTATTGGCTAGGTTGGAGGTATGGCAAAAGACACCATGGGCACATAGTTATGTATGATGACTTAGGGAGGATTGTTCTCCCAACCTTTGATGGAGATCTACGTACTTCAGTTAGATCATGGGTAAAAAAGATTAATGAATACCTTGAATTGAGGCTCAGAGGTGAGAATCAAGCTCCAAAATTCATCACACAACACTTGGTAGGGGCTGCCCTTGATTAGTGGCGACTTGAGTTGAGGACATAACTTCATCAAGATTCATGAGGAATTAGGTGAGAAGCTCATCAAATGGTTTGATAAGAATAAGGAGGAATCTCTAAAATTTGAGGTAGTGGAGCATGTAGAAGGACAAAAATTAGAATTTTTGGAGTAGCCAAAAACTAATTTTCAGTTATACAAGGGGCAACCATCATATGAGTATGTTGGACCTCCAAATTTTGAGTTTTTTGGATAGCAAAGAAGGCTAAAAATTGATGATGCAAGGGAAGAATAAATCGATGAACATGATCTAAAGGAAGTATAAGGTAAATATTTTTATTTGGTACAGGTTATCTATTTATCTTCTAATGATTGTATGCATGATAGTAAAGTCACAAAAGGTGAAAACAAGGAGATTGAGCCAAATAAGGATGAAATTGAAGCAAAAGGGGCATCACTTGTTGTTTACAAAGGGTTCAAGTTTGAATATCTTACACCAACCCTCGAATATTTATTGACTAATTTTTAGAACAACCATACAAAGAGTCATGTGATTGAAGGAACTATCATAAATTTAAAAGATGTAAGGATTGGAGATGTCTCCACTAATTCCATTTCATCAATGGGAAACAATTTTTCCATCACTCAAAGGAAGCATGCAAGAAAAGGTGATAAAATGAAGGATTTGGTTTGTAAAATAAGGCATGAGATCCCTTGACTCAAGATCACAATTATTAGCACCAAGAGGTATGGGATCTTGGTGATTTTATAAGTTTTACAAAGGTTTTCAATTATGATTTTAAATTCTTTATGACTGATTCCATGGAAATAAAGAAAGAATCAAAATCATTTGAGGCATGGAGGAATATAGGCATGCATAAGTTAAACTTGGAACTGGATTTTAAGGTGGGAGTTAATGAAGTTATTCTTCATATTTTTTTTAACATGGAGACTCCATCTTCATCAATTCAGATGATGAGAATATGTTTTATAAGCATGGGAAAGAAGGAAGAAAATAACAATGATAGGTTGTTTTAAAACATCATGGACAACCACTTGCTTGAAAAAGAGGACATGTAACAACACACTTGGTGAGTTTTCTTCATTCTAATTTTTATCATTCTCATGTTGGAGGGGTGAGTGATATTTCTTGTTTGCAAGGGTAACCCCAAGGTTTCCATGGGTAGCACCTTAATCCTCGATGCAAGGGGAAGAAGGAAGTTGTTGTGGAAGGCATGAGGCCTCTAGTAAGATTTCAAAAGATCCAATTTGTTAATAGCAATTCATGAAGTATGAATTTCAACAAAGGTGGGTCCTTTTACTCACTAAGGACTTCTGAAATTAACTTAGCATAGTCACAAAAAATGTTGGGCATGAAGGACCGCTCATTTTTCTTATTGCATCCAAGTAAAAGAGTTGGAGAAATCAGTTCAAAGTCTGAATTTTATTATTTAGAAAATTCTAAGTCAACAAGGTATTCTGATCATCAAATATAGTTATGATTTTGCATCTTCAGTGCATTTTTTAGTTCACATTGGGAAGAATTTATGCTTGGGAAAAATTTGAAATTGTTGGCTTCAAAGGTTCTAAACTAACATGGCATGTACAATAGTGTATCAAGAATGAAAAATCTTTTTTTTTTTGAGAATGTATATCCACTAATAAATTATGGAAATATTATTAAATTGAGGTATCACTTGCCCAACCATGGATGGAAAATCCCACAAAGAACACTACACTATTTCATGGGTAAGGTGAAGTATTTATTGGGTTTATTTGGTGATGTGTGTATATACAAAGAAGTTGACAAAGGGTAGCCAATGGAAGGATACACATTTCACATGAGTGGATTCCTAAAAATTGGTTCACATAATTATGACACACACTTACAAGGTGTGTTCTCTAATTTATATAAGCTTTTTCTCTCTCTACAAATAAAAGGATTACAATTTTAAGTTGAAGAAGGATTGAAATGGTATAAAAAAGGTCTTATCACACTTTGGAATGCTCATTATAGGAGCACACCTTATTAAATGATTGTTCATGAGAGGGAATTAATTATGGGCAACATTTTTATGCATGTTATTTTGGTTCAGTTTTGCAGCCCTAATCTTTTTGATACAATGCATGAGTCTCCAATGGTTTGTTGTGGAAGCATGGAGTTGGAGAGCCCATTAAGGATTAGCTTGGTAATGATTAAGTTGAAATTTATGAGTAAATACATAGATGTGTTTTATTATTTCAGCCAACATAATTACATATTCACTATTTTTGATAAGATTTCAACTCGTAAAGAGGGCATATGGATGAATTTAAAGCATGATAATAATTATTTTGAGTTGCATGATCTCATGAATTCTTTAAAGCAGCCTCCAAGATACTGGTATGACAAGGTAAGAAGTTATAATTTTAATGTAATCCCATGGATCATGGAAAGAAAAGAGAATGCAAGTATCGATTCTAAATTTTGTCATCATGAAAGATTAGAACTAGGCATGTACTTACAATAGTATCATGAAAGAGGCAAGACTAATTTTTGGGGTACATTTCAACTTTTGCAAGGTTTTGAAAAGATGCATGTTTGGATACCCTTCATAATAAATAGAAGTGGCATATGCACAAATAAGGTACATCTCTCCTTGATAAGTATTTGGGAACTATTGATGAGCTTATGGAGTGTTACATGCATACATGAGAATTTGATAAGGGGCAGCCTTTGGAAGGCTATGAGAACACTTATAGCACTTGGGGGCAGCCTCCAAAGTATAGTTACAACAGTATGAAGAGGCCAATTAAGGTCTATTTTCCTTGGGATGAAATAAAAAATGGACATTGCATCATAAGGTATGTTGGGACACCTCTCTGGATATTGTAATTGCTTGAGGACAAGTAATTTTGGGCGAGGAGGATTGTAATGTCCCCATTTTTTTATTGAGACCCTTATGGGACCCTTATCCCATTCTTTTTTTTTACGACTAAGGGTAGAAGAAGGTTTTGGGACATAGTGGACCACTTATGAATAATTATTAATGAAAAAGGTAATTTATATTTCTAATTTTGAGTTATGTTTTGCAAAAAAAAGTACTTTATGAATATTTCACTTAAGTAGGGGAATTTTGGGTCTTGGCTTATAAGACTTAAGTTGATTTTTAATTTAACCCTCTCTTTATATTTTGGAGCGCTACACTTGGAGGAGGTTATTTAAAGATAAAGATGATTCATTTGAAGATTATGTGAATTTGGATATTTGGATTTGATAATCAAGTATGTCAAGCTTGGTTGTTGAAGGTAGATGCTTGAAGAATGTTACCCTTAAAGTTATAATATTTGTTCTATAAACGGTGTCTATGACCACCACCTTTAAATTGGAAATTGTACTACATCCTTTGAAGATTTATTTGAAGATTTTATCTAACAATTGTAGCTTATGGAAAATTGACTTGGAGGACTAGGGTGAACCACCTAAAGGGTTTGTGAGGTAACCAAGAGGTGGTAATTTGCTTAGAGATTGAGTGTGTTGATTAATCCTTGGGTGATTTTCTTGAGAGCTTAAAAAACATCATTACAAAGGCTTGTTTTTGGTGGAAACCCTCTCTCAAGGTTTTAAAAAAATTATACCATTTTTCCTTGGTGGGGTGAGTTATTTTTGAGGTATGTTAGCAAGTTTTGGGGTTGAATAATGCTTGGAAATTATCATAAAATTATTTTCATAATTTTATTTAGTGGGATGAATTATTTAGAGAACTTTTAAGGCTTGGGAGGCATTGTTGAGGGTTTATTTCAAGGGTTTGATATTCAAAAAATTATTTGCATAATTTTGGGTGAAAAACTAGGGCTTTCAAAACTTCAGGATATCATTTGGGGGACCTCCTATGGATGGAAAATTTTGAAACTATTTTTGTTTGATAATTGATATTTTTGTGATCATTTTGAGCCTTCATTCATATTAAAAATCTAAGTATTTTAGAAGTTATGAATTTTCTAAGTTTTAGCCATTTGAGGTAAAATAATAAATTATTAAGGGCAAATTTAAAAAGAGTAAAGGTTGGTAATTGATTGCTCAAAATTGCAAAATTTTTGAAGGGTTTAAAAGGTTTTAATTTTTAGTATTTATTTCAGATTTGTTTGAGTTTGTGGAAAAACCTCTATTTTGGTCTTTGGTCCCAATTTGGGGACACTACACCAAAATTGAATGTCTATAGTTTGCCCATATTTGGGAAGGCATTTCAAGCTATAGGCACACTAACATCTTCTCAAATAATGAAAGGTCTTGTATGCCTAATACTTCAATGGAAATGGGTGAGCATTAGATGCCCCCTTGAAGGAGCGATTGGCAAAGAAGGTCGGCAATCAATCCCTCAAAAGAAGGAAAATGATGGGACCAAAAAGGCAAATGGGGTCAAAAATATTGATTTGCCCATATGCATCTATAATCAGTGGTATAGTGAGTTACCCAATTGGGTGGATAAATAAGATGATTTTCCCATAGGTGATTATAATCATAGACATAGTAGGATAATGATTTACCCATAGATAGTTATAATCTTTAACCAAAGGATATGGGAAACAAGAGAATGATTTGACCAAAGGCGGTTATAATCATTAAAAGGGAAAATAATGATTTTCCCACAAGTAGTTATAATCATTGGCTAGATGAAAACATGCCTCAATTGTGTGGATGGAGATAATGGTTTGCCCAAAGGTAGTTATAAGAATTATCATAATCAAAATGTGTCCCAGTTGGGCATAAGAAAGATAATAATTTTCCCAAAGATAGTTATAATCATTAACCTCTAGATAGATCAAAATATAATGATTTTCCCAAAGGTGGTTATAATCATTGGATCTACAGGTGGAAAAATATGCAATGATTTGCCCAAATGTGGTTAGAATAATTGGCAAAATGATGGAAGTAGTATGGAAATTTAGAATAGGGGGATTATGTTTTGAATATGTACTCATGGAGTAAGAGTAAGTTGGAACAAGAGAAGAAAGATGAATTTGGGCTACCAGATAATATGGAGATGCATGTCCTAACTAGAAAGGATTAAAAAAAAAAATAGTTAATTACTCTTTATGTGGGAATGATTTGGGTAGATCTAGAATTTATCAAGTGCTAAGGAGAAGTACTACAGCCACATTGCTTGTAACATGTATTGAGTTAATTTTTGTTGTAGCACATGATAGTATGCATCAAAAATAAAATGCCATGATAAATTATCCAAAAAATGCATAAATATTGACACATAATCTAATAAACCATTGAAAATAATACACCAATGATAAAAACCATGATGACAATGTTGACGTATGAATATGGATGGATTTAAGAATAATGCACAAGGAATCACTAAATGAACACACATAGACTAAATCAAGGAACAATAATAAATCAAACAAATAGGCAAATAAATAAACAAACAAAATAAAACACTAAAAAATGAAGAGTGAACAAAACAACAAGAAATAAACACAAATAATGGGTAATCATAATGTTAACACAAATAGAGAATAAACAAGATGAAAAACATTGCCCCTAGGTTATAGGAGACAATGAAACAAACACACAAAATGGGAAAAATAGAATAAAATGAAGGGGTAGTCGAGTTGACTCCATATGCACTAGGCAAGTGGACGTTGCTTACACAGTTCCATGGATAAAAGATATAATATGAACTTCAGGCCAAATGTAGTTCTCCCAGGATATGGGATAGAATAAAAATGATGAAAATAAAAACTTGATTATGTTGTAGAGGAAATATGGGAATGGTCTTGCAAAATGGTGAGAATATGATATGAAACATAGTGGTCATTAATGTATCAAATTCAAATACATAATGCATAAAATATGAACTTGCAAAATGGCAAGAGTGTAAGTTTTAGGGGCCAATAAGGATGGGGAAATTAAATTATAAGTGGTTTATTGTGAAATAGTGAGCATTCCTAGAATCCTTAAGACAAATATTTGGTGATTTTGAAACTTTTCTAAATCTATTACAAATGTTTTTGGATTTTTCCAAACATCTCAACTTAATCAAGAATTATGAGATACTAAACAGTCCAACTCACATAATTACAAGAGTGTTCAAACTTAAAATTCTCACAAAAATGGTGAGAGTGTGGCAAAGGGTGATAGATTTTACCTTAACATGAATTTATCATTGCCTACATAATCCAAAGAAGGGACCTCAAGTCACTATAGTTCCACCTTATAGTGGAATAATTCGACTAAGTAGCAACAAGTTTTCAAATTAGGCAAATGACATAATATGGCATAGAAATGGCAAGGTGGGACTTCAAGGCATGATAAAATTGTTGTTCCTTATTTTCTCATAGGTATTTATAATTAGGAAAAAATGGCATGGGTTAGTGATACTAATTTTCCCATAGGATGATATAATTAGTAGCACAATTTGAAACACTGATTTTACCAAAGGCAGTTATAATTAGGAAAACTCAGAAAGAAACAAAAATAAGAAATGAAGGATGCAAGTGACAAACCACTATCATACTAGTCCAAAATACATCCTCTATCAATAATAATAAATAAAATACTAAAACTTGGGTTGAATCCCCTCATTAAAGGTGTTTGACGAACCAATGTAATGGAACCAATGTCAAAGGGTAGGAATGGAGGGTAAAAATAACATTGGTTAATAGGGAAGGTATGGTAGAATTGTATGTGATATGGTACAAATAATAATGTTAAAATTATGGTATAATGAAAATGTGCCTCATAGACAATAATTCAAGTCTTTTAAGCAAATTAAGACTTGAGGTGTATGATGTTCATCGAATCATCAAGTTCATCTCCATCTGGTGTAGCGAGCCTATATTCTCCAAAACCATAATTGCAACAATGAAATAAGGGGCTATCTAGTTGGGTTTGAAATTTCCCTTTTGTTTCTTCTTATCCATGGTATTCTATTAGTTTTATTTGAGAACAATATCACCAAGCTCAAATTCTCTATATTTATCTTGCCAGTTATAGTGGCCACAGAGTCAGTTCTGGTATGCTTTAAGGCTATTAACAGTGGCCATGCATTTCTCATCAAGTAACTCTAGTTCTTGTAGGTTGGCTACTCAGTAATATTTATCATCTATGACATGTTTTAATAAGATTAACAAAGAAGGTAACTCAACCTCAATGGGAAGAATGGACTCAATGCCATAAACAAGGGAATATGGAGTGGCTCCTATTAGGGTACGATAATTAGTGAGGTATGTCCAGAGGGCATGGAATATTTGGAAGTGTAAATCATGGCCATCATCATTGAAAATATTTTTAAGGATGTTTATAATGGTTTTGTTGTATGCTTCAACTTGGTCATTGCCTTGTGGGTAATATGTCATAGAAAAATGTTGGGTAATGTTGTACTCGGCACATAGTGTTTTGACATCCTTATTTTTGAATGATCTACCATTATCAGATGTAATGTCAGATGGGATACCATAGTGGTAAATGAGGTGATTGAAGATGAACTTAGAAATTTGTTTTCTATTCAAGTGAGGGGTATAGTTTCAACCCACTTAGTAAAATATTATGTAGTGGTAAGGATGTGTTTATGTATATCATATGAGGTAGGGTTAATCTTATCGATGAGGTTGGGCCAAGTAAGGTATAATGTGTGGCTTTATGGGTAAATGATTTTTTTGTTTGTGTGATAGGTATGGTGGCATGATATGGTCATGAAGGTAGGTAAAGAGGTCTAAATACCATATAGAGTTGGGACCAACAATATCACAAATCATTATGATGATTGAAGGTTCATGAGTTGATGTTAGAAGATTTTTAATGAGGAATTGATATTATTTTTCCTTATCTATATGATGGATAAAATATCTAATAGTGTCCATGGCATCCTTTAATTTTTTACTAGCCCTAGGTATGTGTTCAAACTATATGTCAGTGACCTATTATTTGAGAGTGTCAACCATGGCCTTGTATGGCACCAGCTTATAATATTTGGTCTGAGAGTGGTTTATAACCTAATTGATGATTAAATGAAAATCACCATAAACTTTAAGATGTTAAATATTCCATTGTACTACATAATGAATCCATACAAGTGTTGCATACTCATCCATAGTGTTAGTACGAGGAAATTTGATACAGAAAGATATAGGGATAAGATCCCCCTGTGGTGTAATAAATAATAGGCCTATCCCTAATCCATGTGAGGTGAATGATCCATAAAAATATAGCTTTTAGTTTTACTTATCAAGAGGTGTTTCAATGATGGTCATAATGGATTCATCTAGGAATTAAAAAGTGAGAGGTTTAGTATCTACAAGGGGTGCTTCAGCAAGTTGATCTATAAGAACTTATCCTTTGATGGCTTTCTGATTGACATAATCAATCTCAAATTCACTAAGGAGCATGATCCATTTAGCCATGTGGCCTTGTAAATTTATATTGGATAGTAGATGATTAAGTGGATCTACTTTGGAAATAACTATGGTCTTATTATTTAGCATGCAATGTCGCAGCTTCTGGGTTATAAAGATCATATCTAAATAAGATTTATTAATAGGAATATAATTGTGTTCATACATGACCAGTGTACAACTTAAATAATACATGATGTGTTCTTTTATAGTATCATCATGCTAAACTAGAAGTGCCCCCAAGGCTTAGTCTGTGGTAGATAGATATAATAGGAATAACTTTTCTAGCATATGTGGTAACAAAATAAGCAGATTGACAAGATATTCTTTCAAGTGTTTGAAGGCTTTCTAGCATTCATCATCCCAATTAAATGTAACACCCTTATTTAGTATGTGTGTAAATGAATGACATTTATCAGCTAACTAAGAAATGAATCATCTAATAAACTGACTCTTGCCCTTCAAATTATGGAACTACTTCAAATTGGAAGGTGGTGACATCTCTGTAATAGCTTGTACATTGGTAGGATCAACTTTAATTCCTCTATGAGAGATGATGAATCCTAAACATTTACCTAAAGTAACACCAAAAACACACTTCTTCAGATTGAGTTTGAACTTGTATTCATGAAACCTCTCAAATATTATGTGTAATGTGGCTAGATGATCAACCCTGGTCTTTGATTTACCCAATATGTCATCAATGTAGTCTTCAATAATGTCATGCATCATATCATGAAATATGATGATCATGGCTCTTTGGTATGTGGCCCCAACATTATTGAGACTAAATGTAACAACCTGATAATAAAACATTCCCCATGGAGTGGTGAATGTTATTTTATGTTGGTCTTCTGGTGTAATTCATATCTGGTTGTATCTTGAAAATACATCCATTAGTAAAAGCATTTTGTACCCCGTTATGGAGTCAACTATCATGTTAATTTTTGGTAGAGGAAATTCATCCTTGGGGTAGGCCTTATTTATATCTCTAAAATTAGTTCAAATTATGATTCCTTCTATCTTCTTACTAACTAGCATATCATTCGAGATCCACTTTGAGTAATTGATCAATTGAATACATCTCACTTCTAAGAGTTTTTTCAACTCTTTCTTTAATAATACATCAATGCAAGGATGATTTTTTTTCAATTTCTACTTCACAAATTTGACATCAGGATGTACAACAAGGTGGTGTACAACTAATGTGGGGTCCAAACCTGGCATGTCTAAGTAGGCCCAAGTAAATATATCAACAAATTCCCTCAAAAGGGTTGTAAAGATTTAAAATTCCTCCTTAGTGAGAGATGCACATAATTTGATCCATTTTAGGTCATTTGGAGTCCAAATATATACTTTTGTAGTGCATTCTATGAGGAAAGTTGAATCATCTTCCATAATAATTGGTAATGATTTGAATTGGCTTGCAATTACAAAGTCCTCTATTTGGACTAACTTTTCAAGTTTGCCTAAACAAGATGAATTAAAATCTCCTAATGGTAAGGATGGACATGTAACAAACACCATTGGAAACTCTTGAATAATTTAGTCAAAGGCATGATGTTCTTCAAAACTAAACTCAAACCAAAATCAAATTCATCATTGGTGGTCTCTTGAGATATGTTTGAGGAAAGGTGAACATCCCCATCTAATGGCATCTAAAATAGGTTTTCCCCAAAAGGCTAGCCTTTATATTTACTTTTACCCTAGTCCAAAAGTGCCTCAAAGAGGTTTTCACTTTGGGACCTCGATGTTTTATTTATTTGTTTGTGGCTAAGTGTGTTCACCCATTCTCCAAAATAGGCTATAGGATATAGTTTTATATAGAACCCGTGTTTGTGGTCTCCCAATGGAAGATTGTATCTTAATCTTAAAATCACAAAGGGCTTCATCATTCTCAAACTCATCTATAGGCACTATGGATTCTTTATGGTCCTAGTCTATAAGTTGAGGGTAATAAAGAGGAAGTAAATTGCAAATAACTGGGGTAAGAGTACAAATGGCCTAGGTGTCAAATAGATTGGTACTAGAAAGGTCTTCATAAATGTTGTGATCGAACTCTATTTTACTATCAACATCATCATCACTATTCATTAGTATTGGAACATAAATAAGATACGTGGGGTCACCCCTAGGTGGTTTAAGTCTGATACCATAGTCTCTTTTAGATCGTGTTATAGAAATTGGCTCAAGAGCACCTTCCTAATTTGGCCTGAGGCCTCCTCCTTCATAAGCTTGATTCTCCATGATCCTATTAGGAATGGGTTATTTTGAATTTTTGTAACAATTAGCTAGTTTGTTAGTGTACAACTAGGTTTCATCAGTTTCAAGAAGGTTTTCTCTTTGGCCAGTAGCTAGTGTGAAAATGATAGGAGGTGGATTATGGATTTTTCCTTTTCTTTTTCTCTACCATTCCATGTAAGGAAAAGTGACTCTAGGTTTTCCATAGGACTTGGGGTTCTATGGAAGCTTAACAATTTGAAATGTATCATGTGTCAAATACTCACCTGGACCACTGGTCAAGATGGTAAAATGATTAGACAATTCAAGCAGTGTCATATGAGAAGATGAATCAAGGTTATCTAGGTCTATACAATTGGCCTCTACCAAATCAATAAGTATTTATTTTCCTTTGTCATTTTTTGGAATTAGATCTAGGCCAAAGCAGTAATTATAACTTTCATATTAAACCTCTAAATGTTTATAATGTTCATAAGGTTACAAATCTCTGTTGATTATGACTTCCATACCTGAGTGAGAAAAATTGAGACATTGATGCAATTTTGAAGGGATTATACAAATTTCATGTATCCAAGGTCTACCTAGAAGTAAATTGTATGATAGGTCAAGGTCTAACATGTGGAAAAGTGTATCATGGGTCAAGGGCCCATTGATAATTGGTAAGATGATTGTGCTTTGTAATTCCTGCTCTTCATTGTCATAGGCCTTGATAGTGATCATTTTTGGCTAGAGATTGGCTATTGTGTATTTGAAATTCTTAATGAGATTTAGAGACACAATATTCAGGCCTAATCAATTATCTATGAGGACACATTTCACTTTGTGCCACGTTATGACAACTTCAATGTATAATGGATTATTATAGAGAGGGCCAAGGGATGACATATCACTTTGGTCAAAGGTTAACTATTAGCTAGGGGCTAGATGTCCAACCAAAGCTTAGAATTTGTCTAGGCTTATGTGGTTTATAAATTGGGATTGACCTAAGAACTCTATCAAGATTTTCTTATGGATGGTAGACGTAAGAAACAAATCCAAAATGAATATTTGTGTGGGTGTTTTCTGAATTTGTTCCTTAATATCAAATATTCGTTATTAATAGAGGTATATGGCATGTTCCTAGCCATAATAATGGGTTGGATGGGTTTGGTGGTAGGTGGTTGTGGGATGGGAATGGTAATACTTGAATTTTAATTTGTGATTGCATAATCAAGATTAGATATAGGATAATTATTGCCAGAAAATGATGGTAGTGAGGGGCCAAATAGGTTAAGTCTTGATTACCGATGCACTTGTGTGTGGTCATAGGGCAATGATAATTTATTAGTATAACATCTAAATTAGTAATACCTACTTTTTGGTGTGCCTATTTATGGTCCCAAGTAAAGGAAGGATCACTAACATAGATGGGTTGATTGGAATTATTTAGCAATGGTCCTATTCAGTTAGCACTTGGTCTTAGATTAATGGTGATGGTTGAAATTCAACCTCCCATAATATGTCCTAAAACTTTGTTGTAGTTATCTGTAACTATGTGATAAGTTTGTTGGTTATTGGAATCATTCTAGCTTTAGTTCTATCTATTTGATTGAATTTTTTATTATTGTTGGAATGGAATTGATATTATTGTCATAGTTGTTGATGTTATTGTTATGGCCTATGTTGCTATTGTTATTGTTATGTTGTGAAAAAGGGTTTTGATAGATTCTTAGGTTCTAATTAGATGTAGATTCTCTATTATTCAATGTGATATCTCCATTTTCTAACATATTTTCAATGAGGTGTTTGATCTGCACACAATAGTGTAGATTATGTCCATGAACATAATGGTATTCACATAACTCATTCTCATAGTACCAATATAGATGAGGAATGCCCTTAGGATAGTGATTCAAAATTGGACAACTAATTAGATTAGTTGTATCTAGTTTATGAAATATGGATTCAATAAACTCTCTAAATTTAGTGAAGACTTGAGAAGTAGGCACATTTCTCCTTAGAGGAGGGGTTTACAAAGGTAGTGGTTGTTGCATTTGTTGATCAAGTCTAGATTATTGTGAATGTTTTGTTTATTGATTGGGTTGTTGATGAAGAGTAAGTTGTGTGTACGGTATTGGTTGAGTGGATGGTGTTTGCACCATTTGGATATGATGTGACTTGATTACTCTGTTTCCAAAAATATTCTTATTGCAGTTGAATTGCTTGGATTTTTCATAATTATTGGTTTAGGTTAGTTCTAATGCTTGTGCTTGGACTTGGTTTTAGTTATGATTTTGGCTTGTTCCTTGGTTTTGGTTTCATGACATTATCTAAATGATCCCTTTGTTAATAATGGCCTTTTCAATTATCAATCCTTTGTCTATGATCTCTTTGAAAGTGTGTGTACATTGCTGCTCTAGATGATAGGATATCTCATTGTGTAAATTTTTAGTAAACACAACAACCAATTATTTTTATGGTAATATGTGGGTGAAACGATTGGAAAGTGTTCTCCATCACTATAGATAGATTACAAAGCTTTCACTAGCTTTCTGCTTGGCCTAAGTCAAATCTACCAATGAAATATTATGTTTGAGATTATAGGAGAAATGTTGCACAAATTTGTTTGAAATTTCATCAATTAGATAGAAAATTCTTTGGCAATTTTAAGAACCACTCCAAAGCCTATCCTGCTAGACTCTGGGGAAACAAAAGTAAGAGGTATATGTCACTGCAAGCCACTGGTTAACAAGCAACAAATAATTCTATTAAATAGGATTTAGGGTCTATTTTACCCTTATATTTATCATACTTTGGTGGTTCATACCCTAGAGGAAATGGTATTTATATATACTCCATGTTGAATGGGTAGAAATACATGTCATCTAATTTAAACTTTTTGGCATGTTTCCCTACTTGAATGGATTTGATTTCATCCTTCATTTGTTGCAATTATTATGCCAAGAAACTAAATAGAAAATTGGCTTGAGGTGGATGTTGGGTGGTCAAAGGTGGATTACCTTGACTAGGGTATAATGTAGGCATGGTTTGTTATGGAATGTTGGTTTGGTTAGGGAATTGACTAGGAATATGCATCCATAGATTGGGATGAGATTTTTATAATTGCACATGTTATGGTGCCATATTCTAGTTTAGATTTAGTATATAGGCCTAGTTTTGAGGAAATTATAGCTATGATGGAAGAATATGGCTTGGTATAAAGTACTATGCCTACTGAGGTTTAGTAGGGACTTGTTTTTGACTAGTCAAACCTAGTTGATTAAGGGAAACTTATTGTGATCTAAGACCGTATCATTAGATTTTTGGCACATTTGGAATAAAAGTCAATTGCTACCTGATTAGTACTTGTTGGACAATAGTACCTCTTTGTTGTGAAAACACCTATTGTGAATTAGATATTTATTAGATGTTTGGTATTTTTATTTGACCAATGGACATATTTTATTTATTAGAAAATGTTTATGCTTATAAAGGTATGTTGGTATGTGATTATTGAGGAACTCTTGTCATTACCTGACGAAGTGGAACATTGGTTACCCCCTATTGAGGTAGTGGAATGTTCTACATTTGTTTCAGTGGCATATGGGACTATGCCTATTATTATGAAAAGTTAGTCATCATCTATTATGGTGGAGGAACATTCATCACATTTTGTTGAGGCAAAACACTATTTGGCATGTGACTACTTAATCCTTATGGTTGCATGCTCAAAGAAATAACCAATTAAGGATTAGAGGTACATTATTAGGTTGGGATGTAGGAATTCATACCCCTTGCTATTGTGAACCACTTGTGGTGTTAACTAAATACACTTGTTTTAGACTAGTTTTTGGTGTAGTTAAACCACTTTGGCCTAGATTGTATGACACTTTCATGTTATCCACTATGTTTGGCACATTCATCTGCATAAAAGTAGTAAACACTTATTCAAACATTGAACATGTCTCTAATTGAAGTGTTTTACACAAATGGGTCTATAATTGAATTATATTGACATTTCAATTCAATAAATACCCATGTTGAAGGAGATAACTCAATGAGTGGAGCGTTTGACATAGCCATGTTATTAAAAATATATGCTAAGTTCAAATAGGTTTGATATGTTGTCTTCATTTGTATAAAGTGGTCCTCCATGAGGCCCTTTCCTATGACAAGAATATTTGGGTTTCAATACATCATTAGCACAAGCACTTTCAGATTTATAGAAGAGGCCTATTCAATGGTTTGGTTATAATGTATGTTAAAAGGCACTCTAACTAGACTAGGCAAATTTTCATGGGGAAAGTCTATTGGAAACTTAGCCCCTACCTTTGCGACTCTGACTAAAAAATTTTCCTTATGTTTTATCAATTGAAGATCAAAAAAATATGAATCATACATCGATAGCATAGTAACATACTATGACTATTGTTAAACTTGTTCTTCAATTAAAGTTTTGCTAGCAAGGTAATATGCAGTTTGTTCTTGGTCCTGCACTGAGTATGGAGGCATGTTAACCAAATAGTGGGATAAGGGATCTTGGTTTTGTTCCCTAGATTGATTATTTTAAGGAGGATAAGGATCCATCTCATAAACCACATCATAACCATAGGGGTCTTGAACAAATTCATCTTATGCAACCACATTATCATAACTTGGATTGTACATGGCTCCACTACAAGTATAGCGAGACATATCCAAATCAATGATGAACATTTCATGAAAAAGGCATATAGTTATATAAGCTCTGAAAAAAAAATGTCCAAAATATAAATGGTACAAACTTGGTCTAACTTGATCTAATGATGGAGTTGTATCTCTAAAAAGGTTTGTGTTGAAACTTGGTCTAAAATAGTCTAATGTCAAATATCTTACACAAAAAGGTCAAGTGGATGAAATAAAAATAGAATTACAAACTTAGGGTATAAAGTGTTTCAAACTAGTCTAATCTTGGTCTAAATAAACAAAAGTTACTAGGTCTTTTGGAAAACAAGACATAAAAGCTAAGCTCAGAACATGTATTGCTAGGTCTTTTGGAAAAGTCACAAAAGCTAGACTTTAAACAAAACAAGGTCTAAAAGGCAAGAGAGTTAATCTAAAAAATTTAAAAATAATTTGGCATAAATTAGGCATTCAGATTTAAAAATTAAGTTGGTCATTTGTTAAAATACACGAAACAATAGGCATAAGGAAGATAAACTATTTCCCCAAATCTAGGCACAAAAATAGTTTTTAAATTGAGTAAAGAATTAACCTGAGTTACACAACCCAAAATTAAAAGGAAAATGAACTAAGAAAAAATTACACAAGACTAGATATAAACTAATAAATGTTTGGAGTTTAACTTTATAAGTCTAATTTCTAATTCAATTTATAAAAACTAGGCTCTTTAAAATAGACAACAAGCTAGACAAGAATGAATGGCATGATCGTACTAGGTATAGATCCAAAAGGCACATGTGGTTTCAAAAATTCAAAATTTTGGACACAAGGTAACAAGTTTTTGAAATGATTTGAGTAATTTAATTACATTATCATGTTGATAATGTTCTTGAGATGCATTGATTTTCATTGATGTCAAGGTGATCTTAGTACATAATGCATTAATGATAAAGTGATAGGTTCTAAGTGGATTTGAGAGTGCATATCATGTGTGCAAGCCTTTGAGGTGATTGACCATGTTTGAGGGGTAAAATTATGGGTAATGATTTATTTTTTTACTTATTTAAGTAAAAGGAATCCATTGAAATAGTCTTGTGAATGTCTAGGTGATCCTAATCATCTCCTAGTCAACTTGGTAGATCTTCCTAAATAAATAGATTCATGATGTCAGCATTCACACGTGTAAAGGTGTTAGAAGAAAGTGGTCACATGGGTTTGGTCATATTTTTTCCTAAATAATTTGGTTCAAATTTCAGGTCTTGATATGGTATCTATCAAAAATTATGGTGGTGTAAAGTTGGTCTTCCAGGGAGATTTCACTATTTTCCATACTTGGCCTAATTTACAATATCAAGTGAACAAAGGAAAACCAGTCAGTAATATTTTATTTATAACTTTTGATAATGGATGAATTTTTTGGTGGTGTAAAAATAAAATTAGTATATGACTTAATTTATATCCAATAAAAATTATTATAAGGTTTTACTAATCATACAATTGCATTTATTTCATGTGAGAGTTGACTATTGTTGACTATATTTTTCTAAATAAACCAGGGTACAAAGAAATGATTTTAGAAGATAAAGTATTGATAAAATATCATTGGTATAAAAATAAAATAAGGATTTTACTCTATATATATTATCCTAAAATTGATTTAGAGTTTTTAATATTAGTACAAGTGAAGTTATTGCAAGTCAAAGTTGCCTTTTGTTGACTGTAATTATTGCAAGTCTGAGTAAGGTTCTTGCAGTGGTGTTTATGAGCCTTTGGAGGATAAATGAAGGTGTATTATGGATTTTATGATGTTCTTGAGGTATTTATATTTCCATACATATTTTTATTATACATGTAAATTTTATATTCAGTTTGTTTGAGCCTCATTTGTGAAGACAATGTTTTTGGGCTAGTCAAGCCTAATAGGTCTTTAAGACCTAATGGAGGTTTTAGAGTATGATCAAATGATTTGATTTTTTTTAGAATGGATAAGGATACTATATGAATAATTTAATGTTATTGAAGTGTTTTGTGTCATTTTTAAGGTTCATCTGGACCAAAGTGGCTTAAAGTGTTACATGAAGGTGAATTAGGTCTTCATGGGACCTATTGAAGGCTTGAGGACTAAAAGAGGTTTTATAAGGTGAGTGAGTGACTTGAAATTATTGTATGACTTGTTAAACATATATATGGAATGGAATAAATGGTGTTAATGTTTTTAAAATGGTTCAATATTTGGTTAAGAGCTATTGGTATCTAAGTGAAATATGTGGCCTAATGGAGGGTTAATTGCTTAGGTCTTGCTTAAGCCTATTATGTTGGTTTGAGCCATTTGAAGCATGATCGACCTAATGAGTTGATGTATATTATATGTATCATATAATAAGTTATATTTTTATGTTTATCCAAGTGGGAAATAATCCTTAAGGCTTAATTAATGTGTTGTGGCCGACCAAGATTGATTGGAGAAAGATTAATGCATATGCAGAAGGTCATTTTTGCCTCATTATGTTTATTAGACAATGGTTGTGTGAAGTTAATTATATATGAATTTTCAAAAGGTGAATAATACATGAAAACTATTATAAAATAATTTTTAATATGTGACAAGAGTCTAACATTATTTTTTTCAAGTCATGATCAAGTAAGAAGATTTGTTTCAAGGTTTTTAGGCCTATTTTGCTTTGGTGACCTAGTATAAAGGTTTGATAATTAAAGAGTGAAGCAAATGGTATGAGAGTTTGTATAAGTGTGTAAGGAATGAAAATAATAATAATAATAATAAAATTTTTAACATATCATGAATATTAGACAGTGGTGCTGAAGGTGGTGAGCTAATTAGATTGTTTGTTTCAAAGCTAGATAGGTCTATTTGTCTAGTTGAGAGATGTAGAAGAGGAAGAGGCTTGTATGAGGTAGAAAGATAGGTTTTCAGGTGTTATAAAAAGATAAGACATCATCAGGTGTTTAATACATCATATTATATGTGGATATTAGTTTGGAGTTGATTGATTTGGTGCTTAATCATCTAGGGGTTATAGCCTCTTTGCTAGTTGGTACTAGCTAAAGGTCAAGTGGGTGCTTGACTAAATTGAGGGGTGGGTGCTCCTTGATCAGTTTGTGTTGATCTAAATTGAAGAAATATATTTTTAGTAAATTATTATAAATCTTGTTTCAAGTGGTTTTTCTCCCCCATGAGGGTTTTCCACATAATTCATATGTTGTGTTTTGATCTTGCATAGTTTTCTTTATTCATTGCAATGAATAGTTAAGAATTTAAAGAATTGGAATTGAAGTTAATTTTATTTGATTACTGATTCACCCCTCACACCCTCTCAGTGATTTTGCTTCCAAGTTTTTATATCAGATTAGGTCTTTCAAGAAGGCTTGATAGCTAGAAGGTGGTCATTGAAGCATAAAATGGCTAAGCAACTAAGGAAAGAAAATCAAGAGTTGAGGTCTATGGCTAAGGCTTATGAGGATTAGATTTTTACCTTGAAGAGTGAAAATTTCATGATGGATAAGAAGGTTGATAAGGATATTAACGATCTCAAATTTTAGTTAGAAGATACTAATGTAAGGGTGAGCTCTATGGAGGCTCTTAAGGAGAAGGTATGTATCTATAATTCTAATTGGATTGATTTTTTCAAAGCTAGATAGATCTATTTGTCTAGTTGAGAGATGTAGAAGAGAAAGAGGCTTATATGAGGTAGAAAGATAGGTTTTCAGGTGTTATACAAAGATAAGACATCATCAAGTGTCTAATAAATCATATTAGAGGTGGATATCAGTTTGGAGTTGATTGATTTGGTGCTTAATCATCTAGGGGTTATATCCTCCTTGCTAGTCGGTACTAGCTAAAGGTCAAGTGGGTGCTCCTTGATTAGTTTATGTTGATCTAAATTAAAGAAATATCTTTATAGTAAATTATTCCAAATCTTGTTTCAAGTGGTTTTTCTCCCCCATGAGGGTTTTCCACATAATTCATATGTTGTGTTTTGATCTTGCATAGTTTTCTTTATTCATTGCAATGAATAGTTAAGAGTTTGAAGAATTGGAATTGAATTGATTGTTTTTCATCACTGATTCACCCTCACACCCTCTCAGTGATTGTGCTTCCAAAAATTTGTATCAGAGTAGGTCCTTCAAGAAGGCTTGATAGCTATAAGGTGGTCCTTGAAGCATAAAATGGCTAATCATCTAATGAAAGAAAATCAAGAGTTGAGGTCTATGGCTAAGGCTTATGAGGATTAGATTTTTACCTTGAAGAGTGAAAATTTCATGATGTATAAGAAGGTTGATAAGGCTATTAAGGATCTCAAATTTTAGTTAGAAGATGCTAATGTAAGGGTGAGCTCTATGGAGGCTCTTAAGGAGAATGTATGTATCTATAATTCTAATGTAGCCTTAGAAATCAAAAAGGATAATATGACTATTCATGATATTAAGAATAATTTAGAGGATGCAAATCCAAGTTTGAGGTCAAATAAGGTTGAGTGTGATCAATTGAAAACTGAGCTAAGCTCCTTGAAGTTTGAGCATGAAAATATAGTGGTCAAAATGAGCAAGGTTGAGCATGAAAAGCTAGTGGTCAAAATGAGCAAGGTTGAGAAAGAGGAATTTAATCAAGTCAAGAAGGATGATAGAATGAAAAACAAGGTGAGAGGACTAGAAAATCAGCTTAATTACATGAGGTTTGTAAATTCATCTCATAAACAATGTTATGCTTGCAATCATTTTGGTCACATTGTAAGAGATTGTAAAAGAAGAAGTAACTTGTCAAAAGGAGATAATAGTTATCATCAAGAAAATGGTATGAATGATATTGTTTGTTTCAAATGTCATAGATTTGGTCATATTTCAAAATATTTTAAGAATAGGTTGAATGATTTATCAAGGCAAAACAAGGTGTATGGAGATCCTAGTGTGTAAGGAAGAGGTCATACAAGGATATAGAGACCTAAGACTATTAAGAGAGATTAGATTGAGACCAAGAATGATTTGGTTGATGAGGATATAAGTCAAGATGGTTTATTTGTTGTGGTAGATATGAAGGTAAGACAAGAATACTATTTATCAGGGTATGTTGACAAAGGAGTCAAAGAGAAGATGGATGAACCAATCAAGCCTATGAGGAGGCTTAGGATAGACAAGCAAACTAGTGATATTATGGAGACTTGGGAATCTCATAAGTTGTAGGTGTTCTAAGAGCATTAAATGTAAGGTGTCTCTATCAGAGTCCATAGAGTCATTACTCAATATTTTTAAGTATCATGGAATGATGTTTCAAGGTTTATAAGTGAGAAACTAATTAATGAGTCAAGGTATATTCTATATCTTGATATACATATAGTTGAGTATGGATTCTTTAAATTGATTTAAAGCTTGTCAAAGATGTATATCACCTATTAAGAGATTTTAAAAGGTATTTGAAGTTCTGAAGTTGTTTGTGGAGTAAGATCTCTCTTTGAGTATCCTTTATTGGCATAAGTATTTTAACACTAAAAACCCTTGACATGGAGTATCTTTGTTTGTAATATATCTCTTTTAAGTGACCTAGGAGAGGAGTACATTTTCTTGTGCAAGAGAGAGGTTCTTAAAGGGCCAAGCTTGGGAAGCTAAGTTTAGATTACAGTAGAAGGAATGCATGAATTCAATCAGATTTCATCCATAGCTGGCCTAATGAGGTAGCTTTTTCATAGTGGTAGCTTGAAGATCTCTTATAAGCATGGATTCAAGTAAATTTAGTTGATTTTCATATGAGAAGGCTTGTTGAGCATGTTCTTCTTATTTAGATCAGTTGTGATTGTCTGATTCATATAATAAGGTTTGTATACCATTGAAAGGGGTAATTTGGGCCTAAGAAGATCAAATTTTAATTTAGTTTTCTCATGAAAGGATGTTGGATAGTTGTGGTAACCTATGTGTGAATAAAGATGGCTCCATTCAAGGTATGTTCTTGTAAAAGAGTTTGCTTGTGTATGTTTTCAATATTTTATCTTTATTCAGATAGAATATGGAGTTAGGGGGAGTTGACTCAAGTTTATTGATGATTATGTGAAGTTTGGGAATGTTTCTTATAATCCAAGAATCAAGGAGAAGTTCAGATAGAGGTATGTTCTCTTTAATTGATAATATGCAAGGTATGCATAGAGTGAGGGGGATTATATGTGAGATGTTTCAATTACAAGGAAAATGTATGGTCGAGTATGGTTTTAGATAATGTTATATGAGAGGATCATGATGTTAGGGGGGATATTTTTAAGCTTTTTGAATAGTTTGACATGTCTAAGGATCAAGTTGGCATGTTGAGGAAGAGACCCTTTATCATTAATGTCAAAGGGAGAGAAAGTTCAAAATGAAGGAGTTGTTTACTATCAGAGAGATCATTCTAAAAAGTGTTTTCCATCAATGAAAAATGGGGATATTTTTTATAATGTTCTTGATATGAATTTATTTTCACTAATGTCAAGATGATCTTAGTACATAATGCATTAATGACAAAGTGATAGGTTACAAGTGGATTTGAGAGTGCATATCATATGTACAGGCCTTTGAGGTGATTGACCATGTTTAAGGGGTTAAATGAGGGGTAGTTATAAGAGGGGTAATTATTTATTGGTTTAATTATGTAAGTGAAAGGAATCCATTAGAATAGTATTATAAAGGTCTAGGTGATCCTAGTCAACTTGGCAGATCTTCCTGAGTAAATAGATTGATGACATCAGCATTCACACATGTGAAGGTGTCAAAAGAAAGTGCTCACATGGGTTTGTTAATATTTTTTATAGATCATGTGGTTCAAATTTCAAGTCTTGATATGGTATCTATCAAAATTTATGGTGGTTCAAAGTTGGTCTCCCAAGCATATTTCACTATTTTCCATAGCCAAATTTATAATATCAAGTGAACAAAGGAAAACCAATTAGTAGTATTTTATTTATAAATGTTGACAATGGATGAATTTTATGGTTATGTAAAATGAAAATTGGTTCATGAATTCAAGGGATATCCAATAAAATTGAGTAGGATTTTTGACAGGTCATACAATTGCATTTATTTCATGTGAGAATTGGCTATTGTTGACTATGTTTTTTCTAAATAAACCATGGTGTAAAGAAATGATTATGTAAGATAAAGTATTGATAAAATATTGTTGGTATAAAAATAAAAAATGAATTATACTCCATATAAATAATTATTAAAGTGATTTTGATTTTTTAATATCAGTACAGGTGAAGTTATTGCAGGTCAAATTTGACTTTTGTTGACTCTAATTATTGTAGGTCTAAGTAAGCCTCTTGTAGTGGTGTTTATGAGCTTTTGGAAGCTGAATGAAAGTTTCATATAGATTGGATGATTTTGATTAGGTATTTATATTTCCATCCATATGTGTATTATACATGGAAAGTTTATATTCAATTTTTTTTAGCCTCATTTGTGAAGACAATGTTTTTGAGCTAGTTAAGCCTAATAGGTCTTTAAGACCTAATGGATGTTTTAGAGTATGAGCGAATGATTTGATATTTCATGAGCATGTAGAAGGATCATATAGAATTAAGGTAAGTTTATTTAAGTGTTTTGGGTCATTGGTAAGGGCCATCTAGACCATAGTGGCTTAAAGTGTTACATGAAGGTGAATTAGGTCTCCATGAGACCTATTGAAGGCTTGAAGGCTAAAAGAGGTTTCACAAGGTGAGTGAGTGACTTGAAAGTGTTGTATTACTTGTTAAACATAAATATTTAATAGATTAGATTGTGTTAAAGTGTATAAAATGGTTCCATATTTGGCTAAGGACTATTGGTATGTAAGCAAAATGTGTGGCCTAATGGAGAGTTAATTGCTTAGGTCTTGTTTAAGCCTAGTGTGTTGTTTTGAGCCATTTGAAGCATGGCCGACCTAATGAGCTGATGTATATTGTATGTAACATATCATAATATATATTTTGATGTTTATCCAATTTTTAAATAATCCTTAATAGTTAAATAATGTGTTGTATCTGACCAAGATTGATTGGAGAAAGAATAATGCATATATAGAAGGTCATTTTGGCCTCATTATGTTTGTTAGACAATTGGTGTGTGAAGTGAATTATATATGAATTATAAAAAAGTTAAGATTCCATGAAAACCATTATAAAATCATGTTGAATATGTTAAAAGGGTATAACATTATTTTTTGTATGTCATGATCAAGTAAGAATATTTGTTTCAAGGCTTTTAGGCTTATTTTGCTTTGGTGACCTAGTATAAAGGTTTTGATAATTAAATATTGGCGCAAATGGTATGCGAGTTTTGATAAGTGTGTAAGGGAATCAAAAAAATAATAATAACATGTTTAATATATCATGAATATTAGATATTGGTGATGAAGGTGGTGAGCTAATTGGATTATTTGTTTCAAATCTAGATAGGTCTATTTGTCTAGTTGAGTGATGTAGAAGAGGGAGAAGCTTGTATGAGGTAGAAAAGTGGGTTTATAGGTGTTAGAAAAAGAGAATAACATAATAAAGTGTGTAAGACATCATATTATAGGTGGATATTAGTTTGGAGGTGATTGAGTTGGTGATTGAACATCTAGGGGGTTGTAGCCTCCTTTCTAGTTGGTACTAGCTAAAGGTCAAGTGGGTGCTTGACTAAATTGAGGGGTGGGTGCTCCTTGATTAGTTGGTGCTGATATAAATTGAAAAAATATATTTATATGACATTATTAAAAATCATGTTTCAAGTGGATTTTCTCCTCCATGAGGGTTTCCCACATAATTCATGTGTTTTGATCTTGCATAGTTATTTGTTCATTGCAATGAATGGTTTATATGCTTCATGAATGATTATGATGAATAGTTAAGAGTTTGAAGAATTAGAATTTAAGTTGATTTTATTAAATCAATGATTCACCCTCACTCTCAGTGATTGTGCTTCTAACATATCATGCTATAAATATATGACAAATGTTTTATTTCAAGACTTTAAGGCATAAAACTTGGAACAAATTGAGTAACGTAACAATACCCTTTTCAATCAAGTGACACACATAAAGGTTTGATGAAAGACTAAGTCAAATGTGTGATGTCAAATGGATAGCATAATGCCTCTTCAAATAAAAGAGTGATGTATACACAAGACTCATTTTTACATGGTATATTAGACAAATAGTATAGACTTAAGACCATGCATGTAAAAAGGACAAAATGACATAAACACCTAAGTGTAATGTCCTAAAATCTTAAAACTATCAAGGTTGCATTGTAATGTTGAATTCCATATATATACTTTATCTTGAGAGGATATTAAATTTTTAATCTAAAAAGTAAAAGTGCATGAAAAGTAGGGTTTTTAGTCCCCCTCTTCTCTCAAGAGTTCATACTATGACATAAAACTTTGAGCTAGTCACCCTGCATCAACAATATGTATACGAAAATTGAGGTTGAATAATCTATTCATTTTTTCTCATTTATATATGGTCTAATATGTGTGGTAAACACTAAATAAAAATCATGTCATTTGGATCCACATCAACTAGCTTGTTATGAAAATTTCTTGTCCTTTTCACAACCACTACATCTATCAATTGCTTAGTGTAGTGAAATGTTTGAGTTGACCTTGCATTCTAAGGTTGAGTACTACTAACAAAGCTTGTTTTAACCACTCAAAATAAGCATCCTAACAGGTCACCCTAAATTTATATACCCCACTATGCAGTGGGGTTAAAATGATGTCGAGAGATGAATTCCAAGGTCAACATTTCCATAGAGAACTCATGAGGAGGTGATGAAATCCCTCTCACAAGAAAAAATTCATGAAAATAAAGACAAGTGAAAGGAATTTGGGGTCATGTTGGGGTCACCCAAATCATGCTAATTTTGGGAGGGCCTTAACAACTTTTCTTTTATGATTTTGGATCAAAGTGATAAATGCAAAGAATGAGCATTTTTGATCACCCGAGTTCCCTAAAGGGGATAGGGAGAGAGCATACATGCATCACTCATCTTTCTAAATAAACACTTTTAATCAAACAAACTTAAAAACAAAAACTCTTATGAGTATGTAACTAATGTGAGAGTTAATTTTTATATCACCAAATGAAATATGTTTTGAAATTTGAGCCCCTTGGCATTTATTGTTGAAAACTTTGAAAAATTAAAATGACTTAAGCAAAAATATTTTTAAAACACCAATTTGCAATGTGAAATTTACAACTTTAGATTATTTTAAATGTCTTATTTTGGCCTTTGGGTCTTGCAAAACACATTAGGGGGTCCTTGTGCTTAGAATAAAATATTGAGTGAACAAATGACTTTATAAATCTTACTCTCAAGTTTCTAAACTTTTACACAGAGTGCAAAACCATAGAAACATAGAGCAATGCTGCAACTTTTTCTTCAAAACTAAAACTATTAGGATAATACCACAAATTGCCTATAAAACACATAGTTAATGCAATATCACTAATATCATGATAATAACACAAAAATAAAGGAAATATCTCTATTCAAAAAGTCACAATATTGTAATATCATAAAAATATGGGAAATAATGAAACTTAACCTATAACATGAAAATGGTTAGCAATAGACCACTAGCAGTTAAATAATATCGTAAGAGTTTTAGTGATAGTGTGACTTGTAAAGTTATGATATTGTCAATATCATGATTGTAAAGTCATGATATTATCAATATCAAAAGTCTTACTATCAAACACTAGTAGTTTATTAAATCATGATGGTTAAGCATAAAAAGTGACATTTAGTTCAAAAATGTAGAAAACATGACAAAAATACATGACTATACAAGTAGAGATATTGTGAAATATTGTGATTCTAGAGAGAAAAATCATGACTACATATAGCAACTTTGTGACTTCCATAAAAATATCCTCGAACCTCTAATTTTGACCTATTTTAATCAAGTTTTAATTTTTACATGAAAATTGTTAGGGGGATGTCCTAAAAGGCGGGAACAACTTCATGGGGTGCATGTCCCACCGAGCGTGCCAAAATATAAACAAAGAGTAAAATAGAGGGGAGGTTAGTCTTGTGTTATTCCAAGTAATAAAACTCAAATAAACACTCTAAAATCATAACACCTCTAGCCTAGACACTAGGGATATCATAAGTAACAAGCATGCATATGAAAACACAAGTAAAACATAAAATAATACACTCTTTTTCCTTCCTTGGAGCTTCTAAATGGCTTGGTCAGCTTGTGTATCAAAAAATCTTCATCAATGGAGCTTTGTTGGCTTCACCTTTCCTTTGCACCTTAGATTTGATTTTTTGGCTTAATATTTTGGCATGGTAACATTACTTGCATGAGGCATATGGAGTAAATTATGCATAATAACTCTACAATATCCAAGCTTAGAAATGAAGGGGTAAGTATATATAGCCTCAAGAATTAACTCTCACCCAAGGTGAGTTAAGGTTGAGTTTAAACATGGAATGGGTTAAAACTAACCCTAGGTGATTTGAGACTAGCTCTAGTTGAGTTAATATTTGTCATGTAATTATTATTTTCAATTACTAGGCATGACTCTCAAATTAGATATTTGGGGATATTTTGGAATAGCTTGACAATTCATAAAAGCTATAATGAAAAGGCTTGATATTTTGATTTTTGAAATTTCTATTTTTAAATATTCACTAATTACAAATGGATAATTCAACTAAGAATGTAATCTTGTTTAATTAGATGATTGATTTTGATTAGAATTTTCCTCTATCAAGATTTGATCAAGTGTCTCATTTAATAGGTTCATAGGCCAAATTGTCAGTTGATATATTGTAAGGTGATTAGGGATGAATCCGTGAGAGGTTATTATTGAATGCAGACTAGTGTCCCAAATAGGGATGCCTCAACATGATTTTGAGCTTTGATGAATGATGTGTGGCCAAATTTGAGATATTCAGTGATTCTTAGGCTTAATTTACAATGGTTGGTAGGCATCAGTCTGAAGTCTAGTCAAAAGCCAATTGTGGCTATAATTGGATATCTACAATTTTTATTATTATATATGAATATAATTGTATAATATATTCATATTTAATTGTATTATATCATATATTAATAATAATAAGATTATTATTATTATGTGTGTGTATTAAATTTATATATTATATAATATGATATGAAATTATAAAGTAAAATAATGATACGTAGTATTATATTTTTATTTATATGTATTTTAGTAATAAAATTATCATTATTAATATTACTATAATATTTTTTAGATTGACACAATTTTTGTGGGATCTTTACCCTATATGCTTTTCATCAAAGCTCCAATCAGTCTAGGACATAATTGGGGGCCTAGATCTCCAAGTACACAAGTACCAAAATTACCAAGAACAAAAACAACTAGCTTGAGAATATCAATAAATGGCCATAACCAGCTTGAGATTACCATCAATGGTCATAACCAACCCAATACCAACAATCAACCATAACTTTCCTCCCATACCATCTGAGATTTAAACATGGGTGGTGCTTGTATCAACTAAGTCACTTTACGAACTCACCCACATCTCATCAATAATATATAATATAATATTTTAATAACATATAATTGTATAATAATTAATTAATTATATATAATATAATATTTTAATGTGCATCTAGATCTAATGTATTATAAAAATCAAATTTGACTTAGTTTCCATTATTTACATGGAATAACTCCGTGTCTAGAACTAACATTTATTCTTGAGAAGTGACAAGGTATTGTAACTACTACATTATCCTTGGAGATGACATTGCACTACATAATATCTTTGCTACCATGTATTTCTTCAAATGGCTAGGTTCAGTAATAGTCTCCATGAAATTTCCCTCCAAACCTCGCATTGTGGTCCTCTATAAGACACTTCTCACTTAAATGACATTCTCCACAAGCATAATATCTCTAATATCTACATTCTCACAAGAAAATAAACCTCACCCACATTGTATAAATTTTTAAATTATTACTGGACCAATATAATCACTGACCTCAAGAATATATTATTGATTGAAATCATTTATAAAAATATGTAGAGAGATCAAACATATCTTTCATATTCTGCTCATTGAGCTCATCAATTTTTCATACAACAATGTATCATGAGCATTTGGGCATTGTTGTAATATGTGATGGAATCATCAACATGCTAAATTGTACTCTTTTAGTCCATTCAAAGTTCTTCCCTTGCTAAAGATGGAATTCAAGTGATGGGGATTGAACTCTAAATATTTATCACAGTGTTTTAGTGGTTGTGTGAAGTCCTTCAATTTTAAATTTACCTCTACTATATTATAAAAATATTTGAGAAGGGAATCCACAACTTGTTTCTCAAGGTGTGGCATATGTTTCTGATGAGAAAGAGCCATGTCTATACACCTATAATAATATTATATAGATTTTTTCCAATACCATAAATTAAGTGCAATAAATAACTAAGGTAACATGAGATTTACAAGGTAGTAGAAGTGTAAAATGATATCCAAGTGGACATTGTAAATATTTTACAATAATGTCACTTTTACATAGACAATTTTATATATTATAAATAATTCATATTAATATATATTATAGCTATATAATATTAATATATATTCTATATTGCATTATACATTTTTTTAAAGTAAAAATCTTTATTTATTTGAATAGCAACACAATATCAAATGACTAGAATGTCGTTGTACGATAACCTTTTTATAGTGTTTAGTGATTGAGCTACTAGTACCTATTACCATAAACCTTTAACTAGACATGAGGGAAGGCAATTAAACTTGCACTTATTCAACAACTTCAATGACTTCTTGTAACTGAGTCAACTAACCTTTATGCCTCTAAACGTAGTGCCAGTGGTGAAGATGGATTTTAATACTTATGGTATCACCTACCAATTTTTAAGATGGATTTCTAGCTATTCAATTTCATCCATATTAATATGGATCATCGACAAGACCTAAGTGTGGATCTTCATTTAATTTAAGATGCACTCCATAAAGTTCTTAAGATGCATCAAGTTGGCATTGATTACTTCTATCATATTATAATGGGCAATCAAAAATTCCTAGAATATCTTAATAGCCATCTCCATTTCTTTTTGGTCTTCGATATTTTCACTGTTATGTTTTAATAATAAGTTTTTGATACCTATTAGGGAATCATTTATCTTATGCCATCTGATTATTTTATCATGCATGTTCTCTTGATTACCTTTGTATGAACTACTTTCTTGAGGTTGAGATCCGCCTTCTCCTTCTCCAAATTTTAATGTGTCTCCATTCTCTTTATATATTTATTTTTTTACCATACTAATCTCTTCCTGAATAGATTTTCTCTTTACCAGTTCTTACTTTGAATTTTACTATTGAGTAAAAATCCATTTATGCTTTTCTTTCGAGATCCTTTTATCATTCACTCATCGGATCCATATTTTCCTCCTTGGTATATGGTATGAAACCTCCTACTCTTATGCTCATCATCCAAGTTGGGCAAGGGGGTTTGGACAAATTTTTTTCTTGACATCTCTTGAGCTACTATGAAGACTCTTGCTCCATTCTGCCTTGACTCACATTGGTTTAAATTCCTTGTTCTTGTCAATGCTATCCTTTTTTCCATCTATACCAATCATGGAGATGTGAGGACTGACTCTACTACTCCTATCTCTTCCCTTTACTTTCTCCTCATTGACCAATTTTGTTAGTGATCTCATGCGTTCCAATACTAAAATTTAAATAGCCAGAGCATAATGAATGACTTGAAAGAGTGTCATTGTGAATCTTACCAACTTCCAAAATTCTAATAACACTAATTATAAAGAAGGATTGATGATGGAAGGTCCGAAATTATAGATGTACCAAAAAATTATATCCCCTATATTAATATAAATCCTTGCTATGTTATTTATTTTTTGGTAGTGGCCTCTGTGTGACATACCAGGTAGGAAAGTTACTATCGATACCTCACTAGGAACTCACTCTTGCCAATTTGAAATCATCAACCTAATATTTATCTCAAAGCACCAATGACATCAATGGGGGAGGTAAATGATGGAAGCCTAACTCAACTTCATTGCATGGGCATTGCCAATGTTCTTCTTTTACTTATATACAACAATTAGTATTACAGTCCAATGCTATAAACCTTCCATTTGTATCTTATCATTTTTAATTTTCTTGAATCATGCCTAAGGAAGGATTCTAATTAAGTAACCATTATTTTACCTCTTAATTTCTTGCTTTTGTGTTGATTTATTTCTATATTTCAACATTCATTTCTAAGAATAGTAGCCAACTCCTCCATTTTAGTCTCTTTGATAGGTTCTCCCAACCTTTTAGACTTACTTGTTTTTTTCATTTTTATGCTCTAACTCACCAACTAATATGTCACCATATTACTTTCCCTCCAAATATGATGTAACTGTAGGTTATCAAATAATGGAATAAGTCTTTTAGCTTCTTCTATAATACCTTTAATTCTCTAATTTGATACTTTGTCTCTCTACCATGCATGAATAATTAGTTATGAATCCCCTCGACCAATAAATTCTTAATATTTGAAATAATTATAGTTTGAGCCCCGTAACTAGGCCTTCTACCTCTATAATATTGTTCAAGTTTATTCCCATGTAGAGAGCCTCATAGGTGACCATCTGCCCTGAGTGATCTCTAATGATCACTCCCACTCCTGAATGCCCTAGTTTGCCTTTATAGGCACCATAAAAATTTAATTTATACCATCCTCTCTCAGGAGGGAGCCATTTCACTTCTTTCCTTAAGGCTCTCTTCAACTAATTTTCACTGAGAATTAATGAGTCATGTACTAATTTTATGCCTTCCTAGTTATCCAATATCCTTAACTCCTTAGGACTTGCCTCTTTATTTTTTATTTGATGAGACAAGCCTACAACTTGTCTAATATTATTTTACAACTCTAACCATTGTTTTTTCAAGGGCTTATTTTTGGCTTTGTGCTAAAAAAATTTGGTGTTTCTTTCTAGCCAGAACTTCCATACTAACATGCTTGGGCCCATTTCCTAGACATATCAAATTATGTTTAGCTTATAATTAGATCTCCAAGCATTGAGATGCCCTTTTAAATCATGGTTTAAAATACATCTAAGATTAAATATATTCAATAAATTATTATAGAGACTTATCATATGATCACAATGGAGCAATAAATTTTCCATGCAATCTTTCTCTTGGTAGTATAAAACACATCTTGATGGGCCTTGAAACCTTCTTTTCATCAATTTTTCCCCTGTGAGTATTTTCTTTAGTGTTTCCAACCATAGGAAGGACTTGGATTTTGGCTAAGCTTTAGAGTTCCAAATATCAACCCAAACTCCCTTAGTTGATTTGTTAGCTTGAAGATCCAACTATTTATTATATCCTTCCTTCACTGAGTATTATCTCGATCCTTGATTGTTACATTTTATAACATCCCTATCTAAAATCTAAAGAATTATAAATCCTTCTATTAATGAATTGATCTTATTTTTTGGTTCACCTTGAATTCCTTCTCTATTCTCAAAGATTTTCTAGAGAAATTACTTGTAACCATACTCAAACTTCTCTATTCGGTAGTCTTTGAATTTATGCCCCCACTGCCTTATGTTGTCTTATTTTATGTCCTTGAAGTTTGAATCCATACTTAGAAGATTTAATGAGATCCAAAAATCTTCCCAAAGATTAGTATCCTCCCCATTATTTACATTAAAGAATAGATCCTTTAAATAATACCTCTAGCTTCCCTCATACTATTCCATATTATCGAGCTAGAAGGGAGGTTTTTCACAGTGAAGATCCTAACCTATTCTTTGATATCCAAGTATTTTTTTTCTAACATATTGCTCCAACACATCCCATATTGTTACCCAGTCTCCAAATGATCTTAGCTACTAAGGATCTATTTAACTTATCTATATATCTTATCCCAGCTCCCCCTAGCTTTTGGGTTTACTAACCTTAGCCCATGCTAGTAGGAGGATCTTATTTTTATCCTCTATTCCTTACTAGATAAATTTTATAAATATTTTTTCATTTGATTAAGAACCTCAATAGGGTCCTTCAGCATAGAAAACCAATAAACTATGATAGCTTGTAAGACTAATTTAATGAGCATAAGCTTTCTTGCTAGAGACAAAAATTTCCCCTTCTAGCTGCTAAGTTTTCTTCTCATTTTTTCAATGATCTCCTCCCATAGTTTCTATCCTCCTTTTCCATGGAAAAGGGGGAATCCTAGATACTGATATGGAAGAGGGGAAATTTTGAATCCCAAAAGCCTATTTAAAAATGTTTGCAGATTGGGGGACATGTTAATGCAAAAAAAATTCAATTTTTCTTTGTTAATAATTTATCTTGAAGCCTTTTCATACCTTGATAGAACAATATAATTGTTATGACCTCTTGCATAATAATATTAACAAATAGAATAGTGTTGTCTAAGAATTGGAGGTGGGTATGCCTATCACCGTCTATTATGCTTTAAGACATTACAATGTATTATTACTCCTCAAGGACTACAATATCCTTCACAGGGTTTCTACCATCAATTATGAAGAGATATGGAGATAAAATATCCCTTTTCCTAAGTCCCTAAGAATATGAAAAAAAAAGCCTTCTATAGAACCATTAACCATGATCAAGAACATGGGCGTTGAGTAACAACTCCTAATCCATTTTATCCAAAGTGAGCTAAAGCCAAATCTCTTAAGAAAAGTCCAATTGACCATGTCAAAGGATTTGGATATGTCTATTTTAACTAGCATCCTTTGCCTTTTTCTTGCCTACAAAGAATCAATGACCTCTTGTGCTATCACTATACCATCATAAATCTATCTACCCTGCACAAAGCCTACCTATTCTTCTAAAATAAGTTTTCGGATAGTTCCCTATAGCTGGGTTAATATTATTATTTTTTTAAATATTGTAAATGGATTTTCATAAGAAGATAAGTTTGTAATCCTTAGGGGACCTACTGTCTGACTTTTGGGGAATGAGGGTAATGAAGATGGTGTTTAAGACTTTTAACATGCTTTGGGAGTCCTTAGATTTATGCACCATCGCTCCTATTTCCTCCCCCAAGAGTTCCCAAAAATGTTGGAATAAAAAGGTGGGGAAGCCATTGGGACCTAGAGCACTTTCCCCTTCCATTTTGAAAATCACCTTTTTAACTTCTTCCATCTCTATGCTTTTTATCAATCTCTCATTATTAAGATCTATGACTAGGTGTGGGATCTGATTCCAAAATTCTTCTTGTTCCTTTTTTCATTCATTTTCATGACTAAGCATCCTTTTCTATAAGTTAACCAAATGGTCCTTGATTACCTCTAGATATTCAATCATGTCTCCCTCCCTAGTTTCCAAATTTTTGATATAATGTTTCTACCTTATGCTTTTATAATAAAGGTGGAAAAACCTTGTGTTCATGTCACCTTCCTTTAACCATCTTATTCTCAATTTCTATATCCAATATATTTCTTCCAATACTTTGTCAACTTATTCCTTTTCCAATCGAATAACATTCTCTATGTTTCCTTCCATTCTTTTTTTTTGGATTTCTTCACTCCTTCACTCAAAATCTCTTTTCTATTGAAAGATGTTCTTAAAAGTATGCTCATTCTAGCATTCAAGGGCTAATTTGAGATATTTTATTTTTTTATGGAAGATATACATTTTCATCCCATATATAGGGTTGGGCTTGCTCCATTTCTCCTTTACAAAATCATCTAGTTCTAGATGTTCTAACCATATTTTATTGAATCTAAAAGGCACTCGAGTTGGATGCTCATCATTATTTAGCTGTAAAATAAAAGGCTAATGATCTGACCCTATCTCTTTTAAGACTTCTGCTTCTAGGATAATATTACTATCCATAGCCTTTATATTGATAAAAAACCTATCCAACTTCTCCAGGATTAACTCCCTTTCTTGCCTTTTATTACTCTATGTAAACCAACCATGCTTGTTTTTAATGTCAAATAACTCTGAGTTTTCCAAGAAGTTGTGGAAGGCACCATTATCTTTTTCCTTTCCTTTTCAACCTTTCTTTTTAGAAGGGCCAATCTAGCATTAAAATCACCTCCAATTATCCATAAGCCTTCATTTTCATTATTTATTTCAAATTCTAGTTGATTTCATGCTTGTTTTCTCTCCTCTTTATATTGAGATCCATATAAATTAACTAGGTTAAGAGAGATTTGTCTTCATGCTTTCCAATTTTGCAATAAGTAATTTTTCATGTTGTTGTATTCCCTGTAGTTGCACTTCATCTTGGTTCCATAGGAAATTCATTTCCCTTGCCATGCTTGAGGCATCCTTGCCACTAATGTTTCTTCCCAAATATTTGGAAAAACTTCTAAAATAATATAGTTTTTAAATCTTAGTTTCCTGAAGGATTAAGACTTTTGCATTATAATTTTTAATAACATTTTTTAGCTTCCTTATTTTAGTGGGGGTGTTCAGGCCCATCATATTCCCCTGATAAGATCTACATCAAGAGGGAGGAGGGATCTTGGTGCTCACCAAGATTACATCCAATTGGATTTAAGTGCCTACCCCTATGGATTCCAAGGCTTCATCTTGTCTTTTTTTTTCTTATTGGGCCTCCCTCTACTCTTTTTTTCAAAGTTATTTGTTTTGTTAAGATTAGAAATTTATGATACTCTTATACTCTCCTTGATGTTCTTAGAGTTTGTTTCTTATGATTCATCCATGCTTGTCTAATTTTCTTCTCCTACTCCTATCTGATGTACTAATATCTTTGAGTTATTTCTCTTGTATCCCTTTCTCTATTTTCTTGGTCTTTTTGCCTAGATCTAGTACTTTTAGTAGATTCTTTAAATCGTCTTTAAAACCATATTCTGCTATTATGTCCTCTAATTCCTCTTTATCTTTTCCCCTCTATTGTTGTGTATCAGGCACAATATTAGACTCTTCCCTTTGAAGGTCCTTGTTCTCATGTTCATTTCTCCATTCCTTAGGGATGTATTTTCTCACCAACCTACCTTTTCCTTTGGCTATATTCTTCTTTTTTGGTTATATAAACCCTTATGCATATTTTTCTAGGACTTCTATCACTTTGACCTCCTAGTTATTCTTTTTTAGGGAGGGGCATTCACAGAATAAGTGGTCATACTCATGACAATTTTTGCATTTAAACAGGATGCTTTCATAGTCAACGTCTTGGGTCTATTTAAGCTCCCCAAATTTTAGAGTGATGCTTTTGGGCAAAGGCTAAGATAGGTCCAATTCCACACAAATTATAACATAACTTGATATCCCTCTTCCATGATAGAATTTTGAAATGTCTATTTGATGACCTAAAGTATTAACCACAGTTTCTTAGACTAGAATTCTTGTAGCAGTGCATACATGCAGATCTAGACTAGGGCCATGCTAGGAAATTATTTAGCTAGCTTAAAATTCGTATGCCAATGTTTTATGAAGAGACTTGTGTTCTTGAAGAATTAAGGGCCTCCCCAAAAACCTTTTCTCTATTAGATTTATTAGTAAAGACTCCTATGAAATATCATTTTGTACATAAACTTAACTCAAATTTTTCATTTATTTTCCAAGTTCTCCTTGTCCATGCATGCAGTTCCTCCATTGTTAATTGGGCTCCCATAAACTTACAAATTAGGTTACAACCATAGATCCCCACTATATCCTTATGATCTATGATGGGTCAACCATAACTATTGTAGTCACCTCTGACACTTGCATGCATGCATTTATGGCTCCACCCTAGGGTTCTATAGCTTTCTCTTTCCTACTACTTTCATCAAAGAATACATCGAAAGAGTTCCAATCACCATGTTATTGAAAGAGGGCTTGTAAGG